>VZRR01002766.1:0-225380 GCA_013398015.1 Oreocharis arfaki | reverse complement strand
GGGAGCGGGAGCAGGAGAGGGATCGGGATCGGGATGGGGAGCGGGACCGGGATAGGGATGGGGATTGGAGACGCAGGACGACCTGGAGCGGCCCGTGCGAGCCGGACACGACAAGAAGCAGGCCCGCCGGGGAGGAGCGGTGCCGCTCCGAGCGTCCCGGCAGTGGCAGGGAGGGGTCTCCATCTGCAGCAGAGGGATGCGGGGACAGAACAAGTTTAGTGCCGTATGAGCGGGAAGAGGTTGGAGCTTTGTAAGCTCATGGAGGGCAGCAGGTGCCTTCCCTTTGGTGCTAGTAAGTTGTGCGGGGCAGAGGTGATTTCTTCTTTGGACCCCTCTTAGTGAGTGGAGTCTAATAAATTAAATTAGACACGGTTTGGCTTGGGTGTCAGGTGTGGTACGTGCCCTCACTGGAGTGGAAGTACATGCGCTCGCCGGAGTGCTGCTCCGGCATGGAGAACCGGTCTGGAACATTCAACCGTGGAAAGGGGTGGGCCTGAGTGTGCTGTGCCTGTGAGTGCTCTGTGTGTGGATGCAGAGGCACCCTGGGCAGCAGGACAGGCAGCAGTGCCCTGCAGCACCCACCTGTTGAGCCGGCTGAGTCCAGGCTTTGGTGGCCCAGCCCTCACCCCTCTGGCCACTCCTTGCAGAGGCAGCTGCTGTGCTGCCGGGCAAGGGACTGTGGTGGGGAGATGCAAGTCCCCTTTGCTGCCCCTGATGGTTCCCATCCCATCAGGCCACCCAGAAACCAGATCCTCCTTTGGGAAACATCACGTGTGCTTTTCCATTTGAGCAAGAGGAGTTGACAATGCAAAGATCCTATTAATTTCCAGCCCCTGGCGAGAGCTGCTCAGCTGAGCAGGGTGGGTGGGGTTTTGTCAGAAGTAAATCTGCCCTCCCTATGCAAGGCCCTGATTTGTCAGTCTAACAGATGTTCCTCTGGCAGGTAAAGCATCTTTCCAATGTGTTTTGTTTGCATCTGAAATCGGCAGGTTTCATAAGCTCAGCTATAAGGAATACCTCCCAAGAGGCTGCCTCCCGGCACCGTGAGGCTGGATACGCCTCCCCAGCCACATGAAGTGCCTGGGAAGTGGGTGTATCGAGAATCAGGCAACAATAAGGATGGCTGCAGGGAGTAGAGCTGGCTGGAAGCAGTGTTTCAGAGCATGAATTCTCTGGTTGGAAAATGGGACTCATTTCAGTACCGAAAACATCAGCGAAGGAAGTCTTGTTCCAGAGCGTGCTCGTGTGGGACACAGTTCTGCACCGGGTGACCATAGGGACATTTCCCAGTTACGGGGTGTCAGGCTCAGCCCAGAGCTCATCTCCGAGATGCAGTTATGTGACAGACCTTTGCTCTCTTCAGTGGAGTGTTTCAGGACCTGATTTGCACTGGAGCCAGCAGGGAATGGCAGAGGTAACAGATGGGTGACAGGGCACAGGGTGATCAGTCAGAGTGGCTGAGCATCACTTGCTGGAGCAATTGTTGTATCTCATCTTCTGTAGACATTTTAAGAGGCAGAGTGAATAATTTCATATCACTGCTGTAGCAGTGTGAGTAGCTACAGGCAGAGAGGAAAATGGTCCTGTTCCCCTCACTGCCAATGCAGGGAGTGATGAAGAACCTGGAGCAGCATAAAAAAAATATCCTCACTAGGAAAAATATTGTGAAGGAAGGACACCTGTCACCAGCACTGCAGTAACAGCACCCTCTATTTGACCAACAGCTCATCAGAGCTCACGTGCCTTGTGTTTGAGGTATGTTGCAGAAGTCATTTCATTGCTTTCTTTGTCCCGACTTTTGCCATGGACCCTCATGTTCCAGGTGTTGAGCAAACACTCAACAGCTCCACTCAGGCATTAGGTCCCTGCAGAGCTGTCAGGCATCGTCAGACTTGCACCAACCTCGTGCCAGCTGATTGGGGTCACCCAGTCAACAGTGCTGGTGCCAGAGCAGGGAATCCCACTGTTGATACTGGAACAAATCAATGTCTTGGTGAAACTCTTCATCAGTTTGAAGCAGTAAACAAAATATGTGGTCAAGAAGAGCTAATGGACAGTAGGAAGGATTGGTGTTTTGGTGTGCTTTGAAACATTCTTCATTTGAAACACTGAGAACTACATGAAAAACTACTGCTTTGTCCTCAGCTGGAAGCTGGGATTATTTCTGACTATGCCAGACTCCCCTTTAGGCAGTCCTTGTCAGGACTTGGGCAGTGTAAGACCGCAGCTGTCTTCGTGATGTCTCATGTGAGTTCTTGTGGCAAGGCTGTACAGAAACCCTGGCAAACCATCATCTGGAGCAGAAGTGACAAATAGCTGTTGGCACTGTGAATTCAGCACCATGGGCCAAAGTCTGCCCAGCCAAGGGGAAAGTTTTCTGCTCCCTCAGAGCAGTGAGAAACCGTGTCAGAAATTCAAGCTGATCTGAGCAGAGGAAGCCATCAGATCTGCTGGGGGTCTGAGAAATCTGCTTGGGGGGACTGGTGTGGGAGTTCCCACTGGCCACAGGAAGTTCTAAAGCCCAAGATTGCTCCTGGGAATACACACACACACACATGTATGAAATCTACGGACACACCAACTGCAGGTGAGTGAGGCCGCTGTCTGGGGTTGGAGGAGAGATTGTCTTTCTTTGTATTAAAGCAAAAATGATCTAACAAGTGACTTAACAAGAATGATAGAAGGATTAAGCACAGAGGGGTTTGAGTGCATGCAGGACAGCTGTCAAGTTTAGAGAGGAGATTAGCAGTTCATTTGAGAGATACATTAGGAAAGGGCTTACTCTGGGGGGCTGTGAGTTCCCCTGAGGCTGGGGAGGATTTACTGTCTGTAAGTGTTGATGTATTGTGCACGTTATGAAGCTTGCCATCCCAGCAGCTTTGATATGTTCCAGCTTTTCTTTAAAACCCCTGTGGATTTTAAAGTGGCTTTCATTTAACGTGGGAGATGTTGACAAGCTCCCCCAAGAGGCTGGCAAGTTCTCGGAAGGGTCTTTTAAAATATTAGCTTCACCACCACTTCTAGAAGATTTTTTCCCCCCTCTGGAATATCAAGGAGTGGTTTGTTTCTGACAGCACTAAAAATACATTAGGTGTCTGCTGACACAGGGAAGATATGCCCTGTGCTGCTTGGATTCCCAGCCTAGTGTTCAGGAATCCTATCTAAAGCTTTCGGCTTAACAGATGATGCTCGTGTTTGGAAAGCTGAAGTTTATAGCACAGAGCAATCCTGCTCAGAAGATTGGAAGCAGCTGGTGGGACTGACACGGGGGAGTTACGTTTCAGTGGAGGATACAAACACAAGCCACGGAGGCAGAGCTGCAGCCTGGGGTCTGCTCAGAGGCCCCAGCACTTATGTTCGATGTGCCTGTGGGAGAAGCCCTTTCTCTGGTGTTTCCCTTCTCAAAAGGCAGGGGTGCACAAGGGCTTGTGCTGGTGGGGGGCTCTGGGGAGGAAGCCTCTGCTCCATGTCAGTGGTGGGAGGAAGGTAGGGGGTCCCAAGCACAGTGTCTCCCAGACTCCTGGAAAAGGAGGGCCTGAGCTGGCAGGACAATGTCGGTAAGAAGGATAAAGAAATTATCCTAGCCCCTTTTTACTGGCAAAAAACTCCCTGGGATGGAGGATTAGGGATGTAAAAGCCAGCTGTGAAACGTGTCTTTGGTTTTGGGAATCTTTCTTTAGAGGTTTGCTTTCGTTGTGTGGGAGCAGCTGATCCTTCAAGGAGGTGGAAATCCTACTGCAAGGGAGCCAGTGGTGGTTTCACCTTCTCCTGACCTGTGCTGAGCTCAGTGGGCTATTCCAGCACAACCAAACACATTAGGTGTTTCTTTAACAGGGGCTCAAGCTTCTCCAGGGTGTGGAACACAACTTTCACTGTGCTGGGGGCAGGAGTGAGTGCCCGGATCAGTCATTTTGGAGCGACATGACAGTCCTCAGGAAACTGCAGCAAGTGTCTACCCAGGCAAACAGAGCTGCTGGGGAACACGATGCATTTTTAGCTGTCTCTCAATTTGATTCAGCCATTGAATGTGCAGAACAGCACACAGCAGTAGCCAGCTCTGTAAGAACTGCTGCTCCACCTCGTTGCATGCCGGCAACCGGAAAGAGCTGAGAGCAGAGAATAAAGGTTCTTCCAAGAGTACATCATTGTCATCAAGTAAACAATATGCTCATCACAGCAGGAATTTATATGGGCAACCTAAACGTGGCTCTGCTTGACTGTTGAGTGCTCGAATTTCCAGCAGAATGCCATAATTTCCCATGTTTTGTCTCTTGCAATGGCACCCTGAACCAAGAGCAATTGGAGCTGAGCATTTGGCAGAGCCCAGACAGCATCAACCTGGCTGTGGCTGGAGCAGTAGGAGGGCACAGCGGGGTGTGTGGGTGCTGGAGGGGACAGCTGAGCCCTGTCCAGGGCTGACAGCAAATGGGAGAAGGGACTTCATGCTCTGGGGGCTGACAGTGCAGAGAGAGGAGAAACTGAATTTCCTCTCCCCCCCCAAAAAGGCTTTTCAGCTGAAGGAGACAAAGTGCTCCCTGGACACCGACTTTTTAAAATCTTCAGAAGACTGTTGAAAATGTTGGAAATAGCAGCTGTAAACAAAAAAAAAAAAAAAAAATCCATTACAAAACTATTTTTGCAATCAAAAATGTATCTAATCTAATTATCGTGGCTGATAAACAGTAGACACTATCAGCTCTTCCATCATCTCCTGGAAATGCATGGAATTTGAAGGAGAATGCAGAGGTCATAGACAACCAGCCAGGATTTTGACTTGGCCGTCCAAACTACTGCAGAACACAAAAAAAGCCGAGAGCCGAATGTTTATCAGCAGAACCATATTTTTCCTGAGGGTATGCTAACTTATGGAGAGGGATGTCAAAGTGGCATAGAAATTAATATATACTATTTATGAGAAAATCCCACAGTTTTATGAAAACTGAGAGGCAGGTTTGGTTCTTTTTTTGTTGAAGAATGGTTTGTGTTTATGAATTTTGTTAATATATCAGGAAAATGTAATAAATGCTATAAGCACTTCAGTTCCTAAATGTCGAGTGAGATTTCCCTTTTACAGCAAATCAGACTCATGTAGAAACAGAGAACCAGGTTCTTCTGAAAAGATCCTGTGACCCTCAAATGGCACAGGAAGTGTGTTAATTTTACGATTTTGTAGTGAATTAAATCAAATCTTTATTACTGAAATTTATTATTACTGAATATCTCTTGATATCCCTGGAAGTGTCCAAGGACAGGCTGTGATGCCTTATCAGGCCACCTAAAAAAACATAGACTAGACAAGAGCAAGGGAATAAAGGTAGGTATTTATTTGAAGGGCCTTCAAAGGTACACCCTGGGGAGCCAGAGGCTGCTGCCAAGATGGACCCCGAGGTGGACCCCAGGTCATGAGTTCTTCACACTTTTATGAGTTTGGTCTATTTGCATATCAAGTTCAATTCTCCAATTAAAGCTTCAGTTAATTATGTCATTTCCCCAAGCTCACCCCCCCTTCTAAAGATGTTGGTTTACATTTTGGGCCTAGGACAGGCTGGGTGTCCTTGGAGGGCAGGCCTGGAGAGGGTTTGTTGTGCCTATCTAGCTTAAGAGAGCAGCAGCTAACAGGCTACAAGAAACTTCAGAGTTATATTCTAGACAGTACAAGATTTTAAATTACAGAAGTTAAAACCTAAGGCATCAGCTGCATGAGGCTCTCAGCAACATGGTCTAGTGCAGTCCCCGCCTGTGGCAGGAGGGTTGGAAGGAGATTTAAAGTCTCTTCCAACCCAAACCATTCTGCGATCTCAAACTCAAGTATTTGGGGAGCAGGAGCTCTCTGGCCCAAGCTGAGCTGCTCAGCTGCAGCCGATGGCCCGTACCTGCTGGCACTGCCCTGTCACCTGGCCTGGGCATTTGGAAATGCTGAGGTTAAAACCCCAGCCTGCTGGACTCCTCTGCAGCCAGGGGTTCATATCTGGAGCTGATCATGGCTGGCAGGTTGTTACCATGTGCCTCTGTCAGAGTCTGCCCCGGCAGCTGTGTCAGGTTTGTGCCTCTTGGGGGTATTTTGGAGGTTTCACACATCGAATTTTGGAGTGTCAGTCGGCTCTGCCTGCAGGTAATGCTGTTTCACACTTTCCTTTAACTCCAGGGTAATGACAAATGAAGCCCCAGTTCAGCAAACACTCAGTATGTGCTTACCATTGCAGGCCTTGCCACAGTACCTGCAGTTTTTCTCAAAGTTGGCAGTTTTTGTTAGATTTCAGGAGACCACTGATCTCTTAAAACAGAGAAGGATGTCCTGGTGATCCACAGCGCAGATTTAACTCCTGTTTAATATCAGTGATGAAACTCCTCCTTACTTAAAGGGGGTGGCCAAGAGTTTGTGCATCAATTTCTTCTCCTGCTGCCCCTGCTTTCTTGTCTCCTGGGCAGGGTCATGGAAGTGGAAGGCCAAGTCAATGAATTTGGGAAAAATCAAGAGGTTTCGTGTTTTGGGCAAGTCTCTGGATTCATTGAAAAGAGTATTTCAAATAAAATTTTGGCTAGACAGCCTACATTCCTTTATGTATTCCTCCTCTCCAAAAATCACTGCTCCAGGATATCCTTGAGAGCTCAATGCTTGCATGAAGATTTATTGCTTTTAGTTTCTGAATCAGTTCTGAGCTGAATTAGCAAATGCTAGTGCATATTTCTAATAGCAACAAGAATTCCAGTGGAATTTCTGAGGTCTGTCTGGCTGATTAAATCCAGCAAAGTCTCCTGCTAAGCTCCTTGGCAGAGCCAGCCATATCAAGGACTTTCAGACAATCAAAAATTCAGTTCTGAAGATTTTTTTATTGTGTGAAAATTTACCAAGCAGAAGATATATATATATAGATATATATATATATATGTAAGTTTCAATGATCCATATAAATGTCATACACACATGCAAGACAGTAGATAAGTTGCTGATGTATTAATTTCACATGGCGAGGATAATAGCATTTCTCCTGACAACTTGATTAAATTTGTAAAAAATTCCCAGTGAAAAACGGTAATTGCATTTTTTGTCAAGCTGATAAGTACAATTTAGCTGAAAGAGAAAAGCAATCATAAAAATCAGGCTTGCACTTGGAAACTGCTTGTGAAAATTTACACTCGTTTTCTGTTTTGTTATTTGGTAAAAGGAGTAACCAGAGGGTTCTTCATCCTTCTGCCTGCTTGGTGGTGCTGGCTTTCTTAATGTGAAATTGAAGTTATCTCTATTGGGAAGAATAGTGATGTCCAAGAAAATAAATGACAATTGAATACAGAAGTCAATAAAACACCAAGAAATAATTTTGAATCAGTCTAAATATTTTACATTTCTGATTCATTCTGGGATCTGTTGTCTTTTCAGAAGTCACAGCCTGGATGCCCATGGACACCACTGAGACTGGGTGCCCCCAGTGTGCGTCAGTGGACTGCAGCTTTGACATTTCACATCTTCAAGGAGCCTGTGTTAAGTTTCTAAAGTCTTGCACTCCTGTTTTCTCACAAATCCCAGTCAGAGTCTGACCCTGAGAGCATGACTTCATTTGTGTTTTCAGTAAGAACCATTTTTCCTCAAACCTCTGGGTGCTTTTGAATTACTTTTTTTTTTTCCCCTGAAGGGACAAACCACTAATTATACATGAAAATTGTACCTCAAAGATCCATCTTAATAATATAATTGTAGTAGCAAAGCAACTGGTGTGATTATGTGCATCATTGCACTTTTCAGCCATTAACCAGCTTTTCTTGGTTAATGGAGTTAGTAAAACCTAGAATGTGCTTTGCTGGAATATATCCAGTGCAATCTCATTATCACCTACAAGCCTCTATAATTGGGGCGATAATGTGCAAAACGTTATACGGCTGATAAATGCAGTGGGATTAAAAGAGGGCCGAGTTCTGCTCCCAGGCACACGTGACAGAGCCTGGGGTTTTGGTGTGTGTTTGTGGAAGGCCTGCAGCCCCACGTGGAGTTTGGGGGGTGGCGTTCCGAGCAGGAGGAGCAGAGCTTGGAAGGAGTCCAGCGGCAAAAGGTGATGAGAGCGGCAGCCTCTCAGGAAAGGGAGGAAGAACTGGTGCTGTCTAGTCAGGAGGAGACTTTAGTGAGGCATGAAAATGGTCTTAAATGCCTTCAGAAGAGGGGATAATCTGTTCTATGTGATCCTGTTGGGTAGGACGCGGAGGAGTGGGTTTACAGCACGGTGGACGCTGGGTATTAGGGAAGTGCAGGATGCATAACTAAGGACTGGTTGGAATTGCTTGGACCTGGGTGTGTGAAAGGATTCTCTGCTGCTCGTGGGCAGCAGGAGCAGGGGAGTGAGGAGGTGGATTGTGGGCTGGCTCCTGGCTTCAGGCAGCGAGGAGGGAGCACCAGTGCCACTAAGATGGTATTTTATGGCTTAAGGCACATGCAGGTGAGAGGCTCCTGGCAGGGAGATGAGAGAGCTACTTGGTGCTTGCACAAACACTGAGCAGATCTGCCAGGAGGATCTGTGATCAGAATTATGCTCTCAGCTGTTACACACTTGGAATTACTGTCAGGACTGCTGGTGGAAGGGAGAAAAGGCTATGAATGTGAAAAAAAGGGAAGCATTACTGTTTGCTCCCTTGGAAAACACAGGTCACATGGCTGGTTCTGTTCGTGCTTGTTTGAATTTCAACATGTCTTTTCAGGAAAAAAGCATTCAAATGTTATTAAAAACCCCCTGTAATGAAGAGTCGTCCTGTCTGCTTCTGCTCTGGCTTTTGTAATAAATTCATTATTTACACTGGTAAACATGTGCCTCATATTTCCAGCCAGAACTTGCCTGTTTTCAGTGTCAAGGTTTTCCTGTGCTAATTGAGGACCCTGATCTCCGTATTTAATTCTTCCTCTGAACACTGGTAGTCTTTAACCAAGTCATCCCTTAAACTCCTCTCTTCAGAAGCTAAATAGACCAAGCTCCTGCAGCTGTAAATGCTGTTTTTCATATTCTTTTCTGAACTCTCTGCAACTTTTCAGCTTCCTTTATGATTTGTGGGCTCTAAATTTAACATGGCCCTCCAGTGGGAATTGCACCAGTAATACCAGGAGCACAGGAAGATTTGCATCCTTTGCTACAGGACTACACTCAGACATTGTGCACAACAGAAGAGGAACATAAAAATAGCTTCAGACCAAGGTTCATCCAGCTCAGTGTTTTGTTTCTGACACTAGGCTGTAGTGGGTGGGTTCTGAAGGGTGGAATTTCCCTGCACAGCCTCCCCTTATCTTTTAAAAATAAAGATACAATCTGAAATTCCACGCAAAGCCTTTGGAATTCTTATGCCTGTGGTGTCCAAATGCCCTGTTAGGCCTGTAGCTCCCCAGCATTTGTATCGTGGGCTGCCCTAGGAGTTAAACTGCAAACCAGAAGATTTGTGTCTTTGCTAAGAGTCTGGGAAAGGATATTTTTAAATCACAGCAGGGTCCTGGGAAGGCAGGGCAGACGGAAGGACAGTGTGTCCCTGCTCCATGGGGATGGTGCTCGGCAGCAGACTGCCTCACCCGGGGCTGCCCTGATGCCTGTGCCAGGGCTGGCACCCCAAAAAGGGCTGGGATGAAATGTGGGGCTCTGCCAGGCACTGCTGAAGCTCTGCCAGCAGACCCAGGGAAGGAGCTAATGCAATGTCCTGCCTCCCTGTCTGTAAGCTCAGCTGAGGAACCACCACAATCCCCAAACCTGTTTGAGCATCTCTGACTCCCAGAACAAAGCCCTGCCTCCTGCATGTTCCTCATGGAGCTGGGGAATTTGATCCTGGCCCACTGAGGTGCCTGGGACTCCCTTTCCTCTCCCCAGCCAACTCCTCGGCAGTGAAAAATCCTCTCCCTGAGTTATTGCTCTGCCGTGCTGTGCCATCTGCAGCTTTATTAGAAGATGATTTCATGTTTTCTTCCAGGAAGAATGTTACAGAGCTGAGAATAGATCACCATGGAGCTTCTTGGAAACTCCTGGGTGATGATTCTTGTTTACAGCCACACTTGGAGCTTTATCAGCCAGTTTCCAGGTTGTGCCCTGTGCAGCAGGTTGGTTCTGGGCTGCCGTGGTTCCTCAGTCAGTGCAGTCTGCAAGGCTGGGTGTTGTGCAGCATTCTGTGGTGTCAGTGTCAGGACACTCCAGCATCTGTCAGCGAGCAGACACCAAGGCAGCTCACACAACGTGCTTGCTGGGGACACAGAGCCACAGGATGGTTTGGGTTGCAAGGGACCCCGAGGTTCATCCCATTCCACCCCCCAGCCATGGGCAGGGACACCTCCCACTGTCTCAGGTTGCTCCAAGCCCCATCCACCCTGGCCTTGGACACTTCCAGTTTAGGCACTGCTGTCTTACTACAGCCCTTGAGCTGCTGGAGAAATGAAAAAGTGGGTGTTTTGGTCCATTCCTGTAGTAGAGTAACTAAAATAAGGTATAATTCAGTGTCATGGAATTTTGTTTATTAAACTTCCACAGAAAAAGCAAGGTTTCCAAAGACAGAGCCAGCTCTAGAGGGAGAAATGGATATGTTTGCATTTCAAACCGTTGCTGGCACTCAGACAGCCAAGGACGTACTTGCCAGTGGTGGACAAGACTGGTGATGAGGAAATTTTACTGCTGGGGAAGGAGATCAGGAAAGGCATTGCTTTAAGGACCTGGGAGTCAAAGCAGAGGTGAGGACATCGAGAATGCAGAGATGAGACGCAGAGAAAAACTAATTTTGAAGTATTTAATTCCCATTTTCTAAATAGGCAGAACAATTGATGGTATAGGCCACTTAGAAGATGTAAATGTAAATGCACAAATGTAAATGCAGATTTTCCATATATCTCTGGATCCTAATCCTTTAAAAAGACAAGCTCATTATATCCTGATCCCACTGAAATTAATGAGGAGACTCCTGCTAGTTTTATCCTTATTTATTCATTTTTATAATGATTTTTTGGAGATAATTGAGACACAAAGACCAATAGTGACAACACATTCCACTTTTGTTACTCAGCCAAAAAGAGCAGCCGACAAAAGCAAAAATATCTATTCATAAGTATGTTCAACTGGGAGAAGGTTCCTCTACCATTCAAATTTCTGGAGGGTTCATCTTTGGTTTTCTCAGCAGTTCTGTCCTGGTACTGAATTATTCTTGCTTTCTGGATGAATATGAGTGCTCTTCCCTTTTGAAATAAATAGAATACAAATAAACACCATTGTGTCTTAAACTAATGGACAACTTTTTTCCAAGTTTAACACCCAGATGTTATAAAAATTGAAAGTGCATGCTACTGAAAAGCAACCGATTTTAGAACTGATTTTATAACAGGTTAAAAAACAGCAATGATAATAAAAAGTGAACAGTGCTGTGATTTGGTTGGATTTTTCTCTGAATTTATGATGCTCCTGGGAGCCTAGATATTTATTAAATTGGGTGTTGGAAGCAAAATGCACCCTTTGAAAAGCACGCTTGTAAGCTTTTACTGAAATGGAAGTGTTTCAAATACACGGAATTCATCAGTATTTGAACAAGGGTTTTAGAACCTTATGGTTAGTTCAAAATGCTTCTAAGTGCTGTTTCAGCAACTGTAGCCATCAGAGCTATAAAGCTCGAGTGCCTTGGCCTTGTTGTAATAAAACATCGAAACCCTCTCATTTTACCATTCCTGCTTTCTTTTTCCCAGAAACCGTGAGAAATTTTAAAAATGTCACTATTTTATTTTGACACGTGCCAGGTTTCACCCATCTCTAGATATGCTTTGCTGCCTCTCAAGAAAACCTCGCAGCAATAAATTCCCCCGTGCAGAATTCAGATGGTTTCATTCAAAGAGTGATTTTGGTCGTGGCTACGGCTGTGCTGTGGAGAAATGCTGCTGCAGTGACAGTGCCTGCAAAAGAGGGGACAGGAACTAGAGAGGGCTTCATTCATCTGCAAATGAAGGGAGAGGTGACATCCTTCCCAGAACAGGGTTACCTCTTATTAATGGAGCTTTTAAAATTGCCAGAATTCCTTCTTTTTAAGGCAGCGGACAGAGCTGCTGTACTGCTGTTCAGCAATGTCACAAAACATCACAACACCGGAATTCAAAGGTGTTCAATGTCCTTTGAAACAGAGCGGTGTAGGAGGGTAAAAGCCACTGTGAGATGAAACAAATACAAATAAAGTTAATTGTTCTTAAATTCTGGGACTTACACAGACGGGGTCATGGTGTCTTTGGCTTACCACGAATCAATTTTGCCAGAGATACCATGCTAATATGTTGATGTGTAAATCCCTGACTATAATCCCTGCTGGATTGTCTAGGTGGTGGTGCTGGTTGTCAGTGTGTTTCTTACTGGCTCACTCCGTCTCCCTTCTCTCCTCAGATTTCCTCATCAGGCAAAACACAACCACACTTCCAGCATTTCAAGATTTTTTAAAGAGATGTTTAGATCTAAATGTTTAGATCTACTCTTGGAAACACTACATGGTGTGGCAAACAGCACTCAAATCTTTGGGATTTTACTAAACGCTGCCTGAAATGCTGTCTGAGGGCAGGCTTTATTCCTCTTGCTCACTGGATGCAGGCAGCTGCATCTACTTGAAGGAGTTTGTTTCGTAAAATGCTCTTCATAATGAGAAAAAAGATCATGGGTTGGGTTTTTAAGGTGCTTCAATGCAACGTTTTTTTGTATCACTGGTTTTTATGTCTTCGCAAAACAGCTGAAGTATTTTCTCCTGGAGGCTTCTGTTGTTTTCCTCCAGTGTTTGTTAGCATGTGAGGAAGAGATCAGATGCATTTTTATCCCATTGGAAAGAGGAGAATTCCATGGAAACCACGCTGGGTACTCCAGGGAAGCCCATCAAGTAGTTCAAGGCCAGAAATCAACCTTGTTTAGGGAAAAGGAGCAGTGAGCCTGGGAGCAGGTTTGGGTCATCTGGCTGCCCCTCCAGCCACGGCGCTCCCGTCAGTCCAGGGCAGGTGTCCCTCTCCCCTGTCCAGTGATGACCATCCCCATGCAACCTGTTGTTACTCAAGCCATTTTTCTGCTGCCATGACTTGGTTGTTAAGTTCCTGCAGACATGGAGAGCAAACACAGAGGCTGCCCACACTGGCAGTGAGCTGAGCGTGGTTTGAAGCACGTCGGCAGCACTGGCTGTGATTGTGGCAGTCACCAAGCTCTGCCCTCCTCCCTTCCCATGGCTCTTAGCTATGGAAAGCCCTGTTTTTTTATGTTACCACAATATTTTCGTTCTGTGGCCTCAAAAAAAAAAAGAAAGCTGGGCTAATCCCAGGACAGTGGGAGTCCTGAAGTGATTTAGACAAAAAAAAAGGAAAATAAAAAAAGGGTCTGTGAAATATGAAAATCTGGGTTGGGTTTTTGCTTGCTCTGTGGAAAACTAGGAGATAATGTATAAATAGGGAGCAGAGAGTTGTCGCAATAAGTCAGAAAAAAGCCCCCAGTGTGAAGCAATTTAGAGCAACATTTCTGAATCAGAATGATGGGAGAACAGCAAAAACTTTTGCATGAAAGTTACTCGTGGTACTCCATGACATCAACTGTGGACCTGAGTGAACTGGACAGAGTTGGCTTTACATTGATTTCACTGAAGTAGCACAGTCTGCACATGGGGTGAGGCTGCAGCTCCTCAGGGCAGCTCCAGTTTTACTCTTTTCTAGTTCGTCACTCACGTTCTCTTCCTGTTTGTTTGTGACTTTCTCCTGCAAGAGCAGATAGAAAACGTTATTTCACTGTTTCTTTCAGAAGCAAATTAGAGAAAGGTGATGAACACTTTTGGGAGTATCCAGGAGATTGAGTGGTGCCTGACACTCCTCATTACTGGGACTGAAGGAGTTTGGCACTGCCTCCACCTGCCAGGGTCCAAGGAATTCCCCGTTTCTGCAGGGACTACCGTCAGCCTTTGGGCAATGCAGCACTTTTAGGTCTAGCTGCAACATCTGCTGGAATAAGCACGCAAATACTGAATTAAAAATGGGAAAAAGACACTTTCCCTGCCATGTTGGTTCCTGAGCACCTCACTCTCTTTGATTTATTTCCTCCTTAATGTTAAAGGTGGGGAAAGAGGTGGCTCGGGGGCAAGGTGCCCTCTGCCCTTCTACAGGAGAAGCCACAGCCCAGCCAGCAGTGTGATACCTCGAGGTGGGAGTGAGGGCAAACCTGTCCCTCGGTGCCCTGTGTGGGCTTGAAATGCTTGTTGACACCGAGCCATGTAACAGCTGCTCTGCTTGCTGGCTTCTCCTTCCTGATGCTTTCCAAGCAGGCTGCTGTTGGGTAGGATGGCAGGGAGGAGGGAAGCAGTGAAGCCACATTTGCTGCAGGTGTTGCTCAGAGATCCAAAAGACCACTGTGATCCAGCCATTCTGCAGAGGCTTTCAAAGCCAGCACTGCAGGGCTTGCTCCAGTTTTAGTCTTTACATTTTACTAGCATCGCTGTGACATTCATCCCCCTAACACCTGAACCTGCTGCATCCTCCTGTGAAAAACAGCATTTTAATCTCGTCTTTTTGGTGGGGAACTCCTAAGGCAGAACATGATTATAGAATTTGGTCATAATCACCTGCTAGGGCCGTGAAAGAGCCGAGAATAGGTTTGCTTCCCCATAATGGGCCTTAATCACAGAAGAAAAAAAAAAATCCTTCCACTCCAGTGAAGCAGGTCACGTCGGGGAGCTGCTTTTGCGCCCGTGTGCATTAGTCCTGCAGTTCATAGACCTCCCTCATTAAAGAGTCACATGCTGCAGCCTGAATGCCAGGCCAACCTTCCAGCCGTGTGTTTTCAGGCTGGAAAGGCGAATGCTGGCATGGAAAAACTCAGCTTTCATTAGACACTGTCTGAGATCAGCTAATCTCCTTTGAGCGCACACAGGAACGGCGATACTGTAGACACAGGGGCTTGGTGCTGGGCTTTGCCAGGGGTACGGCCACATCAGAAACTGTCCTGGCTCTGCTGGATCCAGCAGCAGCCTCCCACTGGGCTGGGAAACTGTTTTAGCAAAGCCAAGAGAGAGCTGAAAGTGCCGAGCACAGATACTGACGGCAAGTAAATAACAATGGCCTTTGGAAACAGTCAGTGAATAAAATATGTGGGACCTTCGGTGTCCTCAGGGAGCTTTGTGGTCCCCATGTAGCAGGAGCTCAGGTGTCACTGCCAGACCTGGGGGGGGTGCTATGGTAAGGGATGAGCTGGCCTTGAAATATTTCTTCTCACGTTACTAAACACCTTTCATTAGCGAGTGAACAATGCGTGCTTTCCCTCCCTGGTGACACTTGCTGGCACGTCTTCCCGGAGTGCCTCGCCTTCTTCTGACTCCCTTTCCAAGGCCAGCTCTGGGCACCTGGTTTTCCTCTGCTTTGGGAACTGTGCCCACATCTGTGTCTGGTTTTGTGTGTGCACTTCTTCAGGTCTTTCCTGTGGGTTTGTCAGCAGCACTGGGCACAGCAGGACCCTCTCCCTGCTCTGGAGCGAGCGGCGATGTCACCCGTGCCTCTGGAGAGCAGCTGCAAGGAGCTGCGAATGGTCCCCCACGAGCCCAGGAGGCCTTTGCAGCCCTGGGGCTTGCCTGTGGATACAGGATACATCATGGAGGGCCACAACCATCTCAGATCTCATCTCTTCCATCCACCACATGGCAGCAGTAGCTGTGATGGTGCCAGTGTTGCAGCAGTTCCTCTACAGCCCGACTCAGGCCTTGCTGAGTGAGGGATGGTTTCTAAATGTTTCTAGTGATCATTCACAGCTTCCCAGCATGTGTGAGCTGCTGTTGGTCACTCTCTGGTTGTTTTTTAGCACAACATCAGGAGATGCAGCTGGAGGGTCCTGCCTGGGGTGTGTACAGGGTGTTGTAGGACTGGCGTGTCACTGGGTCTCATTGCGTTTGGGGTGTAGAGGGAAATAACTCAAATGTGAAAGGAACTTGTCTTAAAATGAGCATTTTCCTAAATGGATTTGCTCCTCTGATTCATTGCTCCAGTACAGGCTTTCAGCCTCCCCAGAGCAGCTCCTTGTTCACTCATTTTCGCTCTATTAATAAACACACACAAGCACTTAAATGGAATAATGTACCTCGTAGAAAGAAAAAAAAATTGCTGTCTCCACGGGAGAAAAAAAAACCTACACAGGGAAAAACAGTGCTATTCCAGTGGATTTTTGTTTACTGAAATGTATTTGATTCTTAGGCTTAGCTCTTGAGGCTGTGTGGGGTGAGGGCAGTTTATACACTCCTCTTTTTTAAGGTACACAGCATCGTTTTGCCCCAGATCTTTCCTCTTCTCTCTCTTCCTATGTTGTTGTGTTCCATATCTGAGTCAAAGCTAGTCGTAATTTTGTGAGGTTTTGTTTGAGCTGAGGTTAAATCCGTGTTTAACAGGGAAGCTGGCTCAGGATTGGAGTCTCACAACACTCACTGTGAACAGTGTGAGATAAAACAATGTTGGAGCAGATTGTAGTCTGCAGGGAAAGAACAGGCTATGTGACATTATGAAAAACCTTATTTCCAAAAACTTTGTTCCTTTAGCTGAGGTTCCCTCTCCTTGAATGGCTCTAATGTGTGCAGTCATATCACTTGTAGATGTGTCTGGGGGTCAGCTCCCCTTTTCTCTTCTCCCAGGTTTCTCCTTGCACATTGCAGTTTAGCTCAGATTCTTCTTCCACACTGGAAGAAATCTCACAACAACTCTGAAATTCCCTTACCCTGGGGAGTCCTGTCAGGAGGTCAGACAGGTCTCAAGGGACCAATCTCCTGTGAGCTCTTGGGTAGAGGTTGTATTGTACACTGATATTGAACTATGGTAACAATGCCACTTTTGGGAAGTTTTTTTGCTGTGTTTTATTTCCAGGTGTGTGTGTGTGTTTCTGTGTGTGTAGGACAGAGAGACAGCTCCTTCCAGGAGTGGCATTGAAGTCCCTGCTGCCTTGCCAGGCTGCTCTGAAGCGTGAAGAGAATCTGTGGTTTATCTTCTCCCCCTTGGAGAGCCCAAGCTGTTCTTCACCCTCCTTGTTGGAGAGTCTCCTGTGCCAGCAAAGGGCACATCCCTCCTCTTCCTCCCCTGCAACATCAGGGCAGCCTGCAGCTCCTCCACCTTGCCCTGTCCTCTCCTGCTACCTTCCCAGGTGGCGTGCAGGAGGCTTTGTCTGTCAGGGTAAGAGGGGCACCTTTGGCACTACTGGGAGAAGCAGTCTGGCTGCCTCCAGGCTCCCTTTGCAAGGGGGAAAGCAGAGGATCTTGAAATGAGTCCAGTGTATTAATAAGCCAGGCTGCCCCACATAGTGGGAGCGAAAGTGGGACAGTCAGCACTCTGCTAATTTTACACAGGCCCAAGGGGATTTTTTTTCCAGGGAGTGTGTTATCATTATTTTGTGTCCTAAAGGGCCTAAAATTAGGGCTTGGAAGAAGCAAGCCACGGTTGGAGGCTTCATCCCAGGCAGCCCAGGCCTGGGGAGAGCTGGGTCTCCTCATGCATGTGCCCTGTTGCAGGTACTCTCAGCCTGGGAAAAAGAAAGAGTTGGAAGCAGAGGTGCAGAGGGCTCTGGCTGCAAGCCCTCTTCTGCAGCCCCCACCCCTGACCTGTGCCTCTCCCAGTCTGGCAGTGAGGGACGTCCGCTCTGCTCCAGCCCCCAGAGACATCCGTGCTGCAGCAGGGCTCGGCTGCTTCTCTGCTGCAGAGTGGCAGCTGTGGCCAGTGTTA
Source organism: Oreocharis arfaki (assembly GCA_013398015.1). Lineage (NCBI taxonomy): Eukaryota > Metazoa > Chordata > Aves > Passeriformes > Paramythiidae > Oreocharis > Oreocharis arfaki. The sequence goes on along the minus strand of VZRR01002766.1, from coordinate 207,700 downwards.
CACGAGGGATGTGCTTTTGAGCATGAAGGCTTCCAGTCAGTTAATTACAGAGAACATTTGCAGCTTCTCTTTGAATCCCAGCACTGCCTCTGCGCACCCCCTTCCCTGCGCAGACTTGGATGCCATCCAGGACGGGAGCAGGGGACATATTGGTGGGTCCTCAGCCCTGCCAGAGCTCCTGGCTCACCCACCACACTGCTGGGCAGCAGCCAGGGGAGCCCTGGGGTGCCCAACACCCTGAACATGTGGCCTTGGACAGGTTTGGGGTTTGAGTCGTGCTTCCCACCCTCAGTTATGTCCCCCTAACACCTGGGCTGAAGGGCCCCATCCTGCGAGGGGCTGGGCCAAGCCAAGCAATGCAGTGTTCAGTCGATGGGTTTGTTCACGTGCTTAAACACCTCGTTAAGTGCTTTTGCCTAATTAGGCCAGACCGCGCTGCTCCTGGTGGGATTGAGCGCAAAGCGAGGCACACTAGATTAGAACCAATATTTTCAAGCGTAAAGCTAAAAATGAAGCACTTCGCCCCCAGTTCTGCAAATAATTAAGCACATGGGTAATTACTGATTTCGTTCCATTCATCAGTTGTGTTGATTTCAGCAGGGCCATGAGATGCTGGTGGTTACTCAAGTGTGTGAGTGAATGCAAGGTTGGGCCCCCAGGTTAAAAGATCTCAGGGACTGGGGAAATGGATGTTTGTAGAGTGTCTGGCACACAGGGTCTGCGATGCCTGCACGTGTCCCTGGGCAGCACCATAAGAATAATAATGCCACATTTAAGTTCTAATGATTTTTAAAGATGCCAAGCACTGGTCTTACCCGTGGAAATGTGGCTTGGGCTTTCTGTGGCAAGCAAGTCTTTTCATTAATGGGGCAAAGGAAACAGCATTTGATAACTGGACAAGGAAATCTGTAGCCTCATGTCCACCTGGGCTATTATTTTGCCCAGGGAGGCTGCAGACTCCGCACCCCTGGAGATATTGAAGACCAGCCTGGGTAGGGCTCTCAGTAACCTGATCTAGCAGAATGTTCCCCACCCGTGGCAGTGGGGTTGAAATTACATGGGCTTCAAGATCCCTTCCAGGCCATACCATTCTGTGATTCTCTGATGATTTTCCAAAATATGAACGTTAAAATAACTGTTTTCATTACTGCAGCCCCTAACCCAAAAGGAAAAAAGTGAAATCCAGGCTGAAGTAGAGCTTAACTCAAGAACTCAGCACGAAAGACTTCAGCTGATATTCTTTTGTCCGTTTGCTTATCCCCGGGCATGATTCGTTTTGTTTTAATTCCTTTAAAAACCAGACACAGCTCTTATCTGTGAGGAAACACTAAATTCTTGGTATCTTTTTGTTCCCCTGCAGATGATTGGACAGCGATGTTTGCAGAGCTCACAATTCAGAAAAAGAAAAAAAAAAAAAAAAAAAAACAAAACGGAGAAGAGAGGAGAGAATAGGAGCGAGCTGAACTGAGCTGACCCAGGAGAGGCTCCTGCCACTGCACGAAGCAGCTGTAAATGATGCCTTTGATAAGGTGCCATGCTGAGGGGGCTGGTACATGATTTCTTTCCTGCCTCCAGACGGCCGCGGCTCTAAGCTGATTGTGCGTGTCCTCCGGGGGGGTGACGGTGCCGCGCTCTCAGACAGAGCCACCACGAAGCACCTTGTGTCACAAACAAGGCTCATTAGCATAGCTCAGCAATTAAAGCCCCGCTCAGTCTGCTGTCCTGAGATAAAGAACTCCCAATTTATGGCCCGGTTGACTTTCACTGGAGATGAATTGGCTGACAGCTTGGAGTGGTGACGTTTTGTCTCCCGAGTACAGCTGTTCGCAAGGGTGATCTTTCAGAATGTGACTTTTCCGCAGCCCAGCCAAGGGTATTAGCACGAACTAATTACAGGGAGAAGCCAGGGGCGATGGTTTTCTAGGAGAGGGAACATCACAGGCCCCAAACAGCTGGGTAGTGCCAGTGCTTTTCTCTCCTAGAAAACAAGGGCCCTGCTGGAGGAGAGCTCCCCATCTGGCAAGCTCTTCTAATTCGTATAATAAATGCAAATGATATTTATCTTATTTATTTTTTACTAGACTTTAATGAAGTTTAGAGAGGACTGGGCACATGTGGCAAGGCACAGGGCTTCTCTTCAGAGTGAGCATGCTGTAATATTTGATCGGTGGTACTGTGTTACAGGAGCTGTCTCAGGTTAATTTATTTTCAATTTTATGAACATTACTTTTAGGAAAGAAGTTTTCTACTCCTTACATCTCGGTCCAGTGATCTTTTGCTGTTTGGTTTTGGGTCTTATGGGCTGAGCTTGTGTGAAACAGCAGCATAGCAGGGGGTCACCCCATAGAGAGCTGGTCAGCAGTGCATGGGGAGAGACAGTGAAGGGATGTGATGTGTCCAGGAGAGGGGCCAAGAAGGTGTCTCTGACCTCTGACACTTCGGAGAATGTACTCTCTGTGCAGTGAGTGTCCATGTAAACCTTCTTTTTCGTCTTATTAAAAAAAACTTTTCAGTGAGAACGTGGATCCCCATAGAGCTAATTTAAGTCCATTAACAACAGACTCACTTTTCTTAATTACCCTTTGTAGAATCATCTCAAGATTCCCAGGGGCTCTTGGTCTGCAGGTTGAAAAGTGTCTATGCATTGAAGGATGAGGTGTCTGATGATGGTGGCTGGGAATACAGAGCACAATTTCTGAATTAAGGATGGCCTACTGGTGTTTGTTTTGTCGCGATTCCTCTGATTTACCCCAGCTTGTAACTCTAGGGAACACTGGTCAGAGTGAGAGCCAGTGATGCACCATGGCCCAGGTGGGCACAAGTTCTGTGTTTGCTGCACACAACGCTGGCTTTGAGTCTGGGCCGAGCAAGGAGCCAGCCCAGGCACTGAGCGGATGAGAACGTAAGACTGATCTCTGTTTGTGGCCACATAAACGGCAGCAGGAGGCCTGATGTGTCTGAGGCTGTGCACTCAGCTTGTGTTGACTCTTTTGGAGCCAGCAAAAGTCCTGGTTAATCTGCATGTGGCTACTTTGAAATGTCCCTGCTTTTTTGGCAGCGGCGACTCAAGGATTTCTTTGGATGAATGGTGGTGAGGCGGGAATAAGCTGTGTACATTACATTGGTGGTTAACTACAGGGTGTATTTCTTCCCAAACATGTGGGGTGCTTTGGCTCTTTTCATAGCTTGTGGCTCCCTGCCACAGATGCTGGTAGGTGTCTGAGGACATGAGCCCGTCCATATTCATGCACCCGTTCAGGTGTATCCATCCGGAGCAGAGACACGGCCAGTGTGAACTCCAAGGGTCAGAACTGCCAGGTCCACTACAGCACCTCCCTCTGCTGCTGTGTGGAAACAGACCTTGGGTTCTGTGACTGCAGGATTGCTGCTTCCTGCTGCAGAGTAGGTATTGCCTGGCAGAAGCGTTTCAGGAATTAACAAAAACCAAAATTGAGACTAGCAGAGCAAGCAGTCTCAGCAAACTGTCGAATGTACATTTTTCTTCATTATTTTCTCGCTGAACCATGATGATGCCTGATGGAGCATTATGGATGGGGAGAAGGAAGGAAGTGTTAGCAAAGCTTTAAAACTAGCCATTGCTCTGGCTAATGAGGCAAAAAGGAAATTCTGGCTGTAGCAGCAGCTAAATCCAACAAGAGAGAACAGGACCTAAGCTAGAGTGAGGGAGTGGAGCTTGAATAAAGACCCTTACTGAGTCAAACAAGAAAACTTTCACTTTACAGCTTCTCCTTGTCTTCTTATCTAGAAAATGAACATTCGTGTGGGCATACAACTCACACCCAATCACTGCATGGGTGATTCACATTCAGCTGTGGTGATGGTGGCTGCTGTATTTTGCTGTGGTTTTGATCCAAGGCCCTTTCTAAACTCTGGAAGATGAGGAGGAAGACTAGGAATTTTTTTTTTACTGTACATCTTGTAAGAGCTGGAGACAGGCTAGTGATCCCTGACACCAGATAGAAATACACAACTTTTCACTCAAACCAGTTTGGCAAAGGGATGTTTTGACCTTCTTAGTGTAATTGTGAAACCACAAAATGGTAAATGAAAGCTAAGATGCTCTGCCCCTGGGGCTGTAGTTTCTTAATTACATTTTGGACAGATATGGTCACATTTTCTTATAAGTGTCCCAGACTTCTCTGTTGGAGAGGATTGCATTTAGTGCTCTGCTGCAGACTGCAGCATAGCAGGGATCCTGTGGTGTGAGCTGGGTGCACTCAGCATCATTTGCAGAAGTGCCTGGAGATGTGTACAACTCAAAAATTCTCCAAGTTCTTCTCCAGTGTCTTAGAAATCACACAGGTTCCCAGGGTGTTGGCTCTGTGGCTGGTTTAAAGCAATGGGTTGGAGATGCACCTGTGCTTGGTGGGCAGTGAGGTTGCAGTGCCTGGTTGGGAGCTGGTCACAGGTACAGTAAAATTGAATATATTGTGCCCTGTCATGGTTTCTCTTACCAGAAAACAAAGAGAGAGACTCCTGTGTGACTGTCACCACACACTGGTGAGCTGAGCATTTCACGCAGGTCATTAGTGGACAAGAAGAAGAGGAGCACTCACACCACCATTGGTCACACCAGGTGAAACACAAGAGTGGATGAAGAGTTTGGATGTAGCACTGCCGAGTTGTTGGGTCTCCCTGTTGGCTACCAGTGTGGCACTGCAGGGAGGGGGCTGTGCTGCCAGCCTGGAATTCCTCCAGGTAGCCAAATCCATCTGCTAAATAGGACAGAGTGGTTTGCACAGGCTCCTCATAAACTGGACAAAGTCCTGCAGGAGCTGACTGTGTGCAAGTGACCCAAGGCCCCTCACGGCAGGTCCGTGCTCCCTGACTTTGGAATTCCACACCAGAATGTGGCTGCAGAGGTAAACACCAGCTGGGTGTCATGTGAGAGGGAGGGAGATTAGTGGGACTTGACAGCTCCTGGATACAACCAGCAGTCTCGAATTCCATATTCCTTTAGAATGGGGAGATCAAAGAGCTGTGATTTGGAAACAGCCAGCAGCCTGTCACGGTGCATTAGGAGGCAACAACAACCCCGTGTCCAGGTGAAAATGGCTTTTGTGTGATTTGGTATGTGGCTTTAGGATGGGAATCCCAAAATGCCCGAGGATTAGGCATACAATACACAAGTCCTTTGTGAGTTTGGCTGAGTGGCTCTGCTGCCTGGTGGAATTTGCCACCCTGGGCTGCGTTCTCCAAACCAGAGGACGAAGAGAGAGGCTCTCGTGGGGCCCAGATGGGGAGGGCTAAGGGGGTGCTGAGCTGGAGTTGGCACCTCTGTCTCAGCTTGGGATCACCTCTGCTTTGAACTGACAGCTGTGAGCTGTCTGCTGGAGCTGGGGAGGATGAGGCTGGCCTGACACCACTGCTGGGAAGAGGAGGAAGAGGCACACAGCCACCCGTGGGTCTCTGGGCACACAGCAGCTGTGCCAGTGCTGTTCTCACCTGGGCTCACACTGCCCCACGTGCGGAATGGGCTGCAGGGCAGGATGAATACGCAACTCTTGCACACATCCATGCAAGGATTTCTTTCCTGAAGTACCTCCAGGCTTCTTTTCTGTGTGTTTGTGCAGGGTCTTTTTGAACCCGTGTACACTCTTGGTGTTCACATCTGAGGGATTATAAATGCTAACAGTGTGTTGAAATCTTTCAGAGGCACCAGCCCTGAATGCCAGACTTTCTGTGGAATTTCTGTGCTTAAGTTACCTCTGACAGGATGCTCAAAAGTGCTTAGTGTAAAGCCTGAGCTCTTCTTTTACTAGAGCTGCAGGTGCTGATTATGGCCATTTAACAGGAGTAAAAATAACTTAAGCAAAAGATGCCCTTTTATTAAGCCATCACTGTATCTTAGGTAAAGTGTTCTTATTCTATAAATAGATGTCACTTTGCCCTAGGTATTTTATTAACGTTGTCTCTTCACCAGAACCTACCACCTATTCTGTAGTGCTAAAATGGGAAAAGCTCTTAACTTTTATAGCCTGTCTCAGTTCTTTGCTTCCAAGTGCCTGCAAGACCATTGCATTTGGTTTAAGGTCCAGTTATGACTTTTTTTTTTTTTGTTTTTTAATGGACACTTTTTGGTTTTGTTTTGACTTTTTCCCTCCTATTGATTTGCAGTGCTACAGAAAATAACAGCTGAATTACATTTGGCTTCTCCTGCTTCCTTTCTCCTCGAGATGAGGTTACAACGACCTCATCTACCTAAATCAATAATGTGCACCCAAATCTAATAAAGATTTAGCAGGGCCTGTAAAATAGCATGTAGCCCAGATGGAAAGGGAGGCCCTAATGTCCAAGCCACTCATTAGCTATTTATCAACCATTAATGATGAGAATAGGAGTGGTGTGTGGGGAGAAGGACACAAAAGCAAGACAGCAGAGAACCTGTCTGAAAATGAGGAGGAGACAAAGACTATAAAACACATGTGCAGGCTGCAGCCTGACACTGGCTGGGGACAGGGAAGTACCTAAAAAGTGGAATTTCAGTGGGAGTTTACTTGCAGAATCCCAGATTTTTATACAAAAAAGCTTGAAGTTACTGTGCAAGAGAACATAACAAAGAGCTGAAATACATTTGGCTTCCCATCAGCTGACTCTGCATCCCTTTGCAGAGTGAAAGCATAAAAAGCTGAATTTCCTGGAACTGAGTATTACAACCTTTTTGATTTTTTTTCAGTAAAAGAGAAATCATCTGTGTGATAGTGGGTCCATGTCTTAATCAGTGGCAGAGATAGGAAAATCTGCAATTTCCCTGGTTTTTGCTTTAATTCCAAGACTTTTCTTTCAGCTGAAGGAAATGAACACGTGAACTGACCATCAAAACTTTTTTTCACCAAATTGTCTGAGTGCAGAGTAAGGCAGGCAGTGAGTGCAAATAGAGAAATATAATTTTTCATCACTGTTTCTTTGTTTTAGGGGTGAAAAATTTTTGTATGGGTTTGAAGCTTTCACGCTTTTCTCGGGGGAGAGGTGCTGATTTTTGTTGGAGATGGGAAGTATTTTTTCAAGAGCTGCAGCCGTAGCACAAGAAGGAATTTGGCATCTCTGGAGTTTGTGGTATGCACAAATACAATCATGTTCCATGAAACAATATTTCAGATTCCAGCAATGCAGAACATAGTAGCAATTTCAAAGAAAACAGGAAATAGAAGTAATTAGCCAGGCAGGAGGAAGAATCCCAAACATGACTAGGATACCAAATGCTTTAGCCAAAGCCCTGCCTTTTCATCTTCTTTGAATATTCCTTCAATCTTGCTCTGCAGGTGTGAAGCCAAAAGCAGTTACAGTAAATCTGAATTCTTTCTGGAGAAGGCTGACTTCAAATTTATCTGCTAAAGAGCTGCAATGAATCTTTTCCTCTCCTGTAGGAGCAGCTGTTCCTTGCTGCACATATCTCACCTGGCCATGGTGCACAGCCAGCTGCTCTGTCACAAGGTGAGTGTGGGAGGCCAAGCCCCTCTCCCTTTCCAACAGCATTTCCCATGGCCCCAGCTCTGCTGTGTGGAGGGGAAGGACCTCAGCAGTGCTCCTTGCAGGCCTGGCCCGTGCTGGGAATGGTGGCAGCTGTGCAGCATTTTTCAAGATGGACCAAGGAATCCACTGCATCCTTTGCCAGCTCGCTCTTACTGTTTAAAATCTGTGCTGTGTTTTCTGTTTGAAGTTGTCTGGCTTTAGCTTCCAGCCATGGGTTCTTGTTAAGCCTTTCCCTGCTAGATTAAAGAGCCCTTTATGACTGGTATTTTCTCTCCATGGAGGTGCTTAATACCCTGTAATCAAGTCACCCTTGGTCTTCTCTTTGATAAGCTCAATAAATCCAGCCCGTCAAATTTCTCACTGGAAGCAGTTCCTCCTCCTCAGCCTTTAAAATGTTTTGGTGGCAGTTTTCTTCTTCCTCTAAGTTTTGCGATTTCTTATAAGACAGTAGAGATCCAAGGGCTGTCTGTGGTGTTTCTGTCTGAATCCCACCATGGTTTGCCTGAATCTCCATGGTTAATGAAGAAACACAACTGCAGCCCCCAGCAGCACCAGGGGAGCACAAATGCTGAGCCGTGTGACTGCAGCTGCAGTGGTGCTTCCAGGGGCACTTGGTTCCCATGTAGGCTTGCAGGGCTGTTGGCATCCCGGCATTCCTCGTGCCTTGCTCTATAACTGGAATAAATAGATTTTTATTAATCAGCCCAGCTTACCAGAGGAGTCATTAAACTGTATGGTTTCCTCCTGGGAAAGCCATGGATTGCCCATAACTGTGAGGACCACTTTTGCAGGGCTGTGCAAATAGCATTTGTTGAGGAGAGGCTTAGGAAAGGAGAGGTCTCCATGGCCATGGCTGGCTCTGGTTTGGCAGAGAAAGGTTTTGCACATGGAAGGGATAGCTTGGCAGACATCCCATGGCACATCAACCTTTCCTCCGGGTTGGTGAAACCATCCTGAGGTTTTACAGCCAGAGCATCTCTAGGAGATGCTGGATGAGGAAGGACCCCACAGGGTGTTCTGCAAGTTCTGTTGTTTTAGCATGGTGAAACACGTCCTGCTTTTCGACTCAGTGCAACTACTGGTTCTGCTGGTGGCTGCTCTGCACCTCTCAGGGTTTGCATGCCTCACAAACAGGTTTTGGATAGAGTGTATTCATTTCCTTCTGCAAATATGCTCATGAATGCATGGTAAGTTTTCTTTGTCTGTCTTTCTCCATCAGGACTGCAAAGATTTGGGTTTGTTGGTTTGTTTCCCCCCCGGCGCAGTAAATCAACAGGCTGTAATTAAAGATGTTAAGAAGCTCCTTCATTTTCCAGTCCGAAGTTTAATTTACTGAAGCACCTCTAACTATCTGGCAGCTGAATCACACATTTTGTGTTTCTCTTCTCCTTTATGGAGCAGGACAGAAGACCGGGGACTCCACATTCGGAGACTCTCAGTGCTGCTGAGTGTATCTATCAGCCAAAGACACCTGTGGCTGTTCACCTTCCCTCTTTCAGAGGAAGGTCTTTTTCACAGCACTGCTCTAGACCTGTATTTTTCCATCCACTGGTTGCTACCGTTGTTCTCCTTTTGTTTCCAAAAAGAAAAAAAAAAGAAAAAAACCAGATGGCTTTAGTGCTGTTTACCCCAGGAAACATTTTGAGCATTCAGTAATAAAACTGGGAGGAAATCCTTCACTTCCTTTATGCCTCCTAGCAAGTAACCACATCAATATGAAGTGAGGATGTTTTTGGGTACTAACCCAATGTCACCGACCAAAACACAGCCATAAATACTTTCAAGATGCAGTCTTGAATCAGGATGGTGGATGAGGAAAAGCCACTTCTGTTTTGGAAAGGAATTCTTTCCTTCTGCAACCACTTTCTAAATTGCACTGACATTTAGCAATTAACACACAAAAGCTTTTGTATCCGCAGGATCATTTTTCATGTCAATAAACACATTCCTTTGCTTTTTGGTGCAATGTTTAATAATTCTCTTTTTCTATAGGGGAGGAGAGCTCTTGTATTTTATTTGTATTACACAAATCACATGGAAGAAACAAAGCCATATCTGATCATAATTATTAAATTAAGAACATTTGCATAAATCCTTTTTTTCCCTCCCCTAATCTAGTTTGCTGTTGGTAAACAGTGTGTTATCTAGGTTTAGCAAAGCATTTGGTTTCGAGCCAGGTTTTTGCTTTCCCCTTGTCCTTTTTGAAGTTCTCTTGGCAGGCAGGATCTGCTCCTCCTAAGCTATCTGTCATCACACAAAGTGGATTCCAGCTTCAGACAACAAACGAGTTGCTATTCTGGATTCATGGGCTGAACTGTCATTAAGTCTCTGCTTCTCTGCTCTGGGGTTTTAGGAGTTGATTCTGTTCCAGTCCAAAGCTCTGCTCTGGGAGCTCCTTTGGGGGCTCCGTGGTGCTCCCTGCCTGCTGGGTGCCTGGGCTGGGTGCTGAGGGGACAGCTTGGTGTGTGGGACTGATAACATGGGAAAAGGACTCTCTGGTCCCCATGGGAGCCCCTCAGATTTCCAAGCTGGAGTGACATGACGGCAGATAGGATTGAAGAGAGAAGAATAAACGAAGAATAAATTTATTTTCCCCCCTGCCCCTGCCTGGAAGAGGGGGTGTGTGTTGACAGAAGTGATCTAACACCTCCTACAGAGCAGGAGGGATTAGAAACACCTATGAAATGTTTCTGCCTGGCAAAGTGGAGCCCTGGTCCCTGGCTTGCACTTGGGGTGCTGCAGGGCTTGTGCTCTGCCCCTATACCCATGAGCAGCCTGTGGTGGCACAGTGCGAGTCAAGCAGTGAATGCTGGTGTCTGCTGAACTGCTTAGCTGGAACCTGCAGAGGTACAGAGAGCATGGGTGGGAGCCTCTAGTTACCTTTATTTCCTGTCAGGTGGCTTTCTTGGGATGCTGGAGGGGTTGTGGGTTTGGGTGGATGAGTATTAAGGCCGGGGCCATGTCAGGCTGCTGTTAGCTGGAGCTTCTGTGTGGTTGCTTGTAAGAGCTTTGGTGGGTGTGTGGGAGAGGCTATGGACTCCTCTCCCATTCCCAGTGCCACCTACTTCGGGACAATCTGAATTCATTTCCCTGCAACCACCTTCTGCTGCTACCCTCCCTTCTTGAGGAAGTCCTTCTTCACCTCCCCAGCTCTGCTGCTGGTTATTCATTTTCAGTATTATTTATTTCTTTACAAGGGAGAGAATCCAACAGCAATTCCAGTCCTGAGCAACAGAGGTTTTTGTAGGGAATGCGTTTGAAGGTAGCATTGATGACCATCCTATAAATAGTAGCACTTTCCTCTACTGCTCCAGGAAACCTTGTCAGATCCCAGCCTGGAACTCTTTTCCTTCAAAAGCTTGCTATTCAGTTGCTGGTGTCCTTTTTCTTACTGGAGATGCAGCGGGCTCCAAAAAAGTTGGTGGCAGCCATGGAGAAGTCACCCTGCTGAGATGAACACATCCCATTGAGATGTGCTCTCGCTGCTCTGCCCTGGAGCTGGCTCCCAGGTTTGTGTGTCCACAGTGCTGTGGCAGCTGCAGCTCCCGGCTCTGCCTGCTCTGCAGTGCCTGGTGTTGGGGTGATGGGCTGGGCTGCCTTGTGGCCCCTGGCTCAGCCAGGGCTGGGGTCTGTCACTCATCCCTTCCCTGCCCCGTGACATTGAGCTGTGCTTTGGTGCATGGGGGAGAAGAAGGAACTCAGACATGAGTGAAACTGGACAGGTCATGGAGCTGAATCTCTCTGGAGCACACCACCTCCAGCCTTGCAGGGGTCACTGTAGGTGTCAGGCTGTGTCTCCATGGTGTCTGGATTTGGGGCTGGCCCAGCTGGGCACCACCAGCACAACCAGCTGGTGGGCAGCACACTTCCCCAGGGTGCAGTCTCCTCAGAGACCAGCCTTGCAGGCTGCCACAGCACATCCTGACTGCCTGGTGCCTCTGTGACACACTGAGGCGTTGGCACTGTGAGGTACCTGACTAATCCTGCAAAGGAGGGATTTAAGAAGTGTGAGTGAAAGGAGAGGTGCTACATTTGTGGAGTCTGGTCCAACTACCTTTAGAGACAGGAGGCTCACATTGATTTAAATGGAATCTGGATTGACCCCTAGTAAATGAGATCATTTGCAAAATTGAAGCCTTTGTTTACTTGCTGGATTGGAGCCTGGCTGTTGGTGGGGTCCCAGAGACAGAGAGCCAGGCACTCAACTTGAAAATGACTTTACTGCAATAATGTCATTACGTTTTATTGACCAAGCATTTCCACAAGTGGTGAAAGGGGATTATTGGGAGATTGGGATGAATGTGCATTATGTCACTTTTGAATCATATCCTGTTTGCAGGGAAGATGTGAGCCCTGAGTGAGTGACCCACCAGGCAGAGGGGGTTTGTGTGCAGGAGCTGTGCTACTGTGTGCATGGGAGCTGGGGGCTGCCTGGATGAAAGGTTCTCGTGGAAAACTACAAAGCCATATCAGAGGAAATGCTTTCAACGTATCTAAATCAAGATGTATGGGCTTTTATCTTTGCATGTGTTGCGTATCCCTGAGCTCTTTTTGGTCAACTGATAATCATTAGACAAAGCTGCATTGCTTTGCAATTTACTCATTTCAGGGCTGTGACTTGACTGCTAACAGAGTAATGTTTTTCCTCATATGTAACTCATAATATTTTGGATGTGCATCCAGCTCCTGCCACGGATTAAAGTTCCAGAGAGGTGTGCCACTGTTCTCCAGGCACTGACAGCCTTCAAATGGCTGTTGAGCACAGCCAGATGCGATGTGTTAGCACAGTTGCTTGCAAAGGCCTTTTCTCTTGCACCCACACTCAGCTAGGAAATGAAATACAAGATCACCGTGACATCAATAAAACATTCTGTCAGCAAGACGTTTAAGTTACCTGGAAGCTGAATTCCATTTACAGGAATGGCAGCAGAGTACGCTATCTGCATTTTTCCCCCCCAAGAATCAGTTTCTCTGATTGACTGCATTTGTGTTTCATTGTGTGTTTCCATCACAATTCTGTGATCCTGTGTTAGTGAATCTTGTTTCCATTTGTGGTATTTTCATGAGGCTTATGAAAGTGGATGATACTAAGCTGGGAGCTTTAGGAGAATGGTTTTGAAGCAGAAAAAATAAGACTGGAAAAGATTTCCTGTGTTTCTTAATATTCATCTGGGATTGGGTCTTTAGGTCCTGACACTCTGCATTGGAGGCTATTCTAAAATTTATTGCTCATAAGAGAATCTTTTGGCATATATGTCTAGATATACCAAAGTATTTCTCATCAAAACCACCTCAGTGACTTTTCCCACGTTTTTGTGACTTTGATTGTGCTGAATATGCCCGACTTCAGTGATTCTTATACACAGGAATTCTTGGTATGATCATCATAAGAAATATGCCCTGATCCTCTAGGACTGGTGACATGACCAGTGTGAGGACCTAAGGGTGGGCTCAGGGCCAGTCCAGAGAGCTGTAGAGGAATAGCCTTGCAGTAAGTAATGCTGGGTTTTTTTAGTTCAACAAAATTTCTCATTCAGTGCCAGAAGTGATTCTCCTGGATGATACATTCTCATCTAAATTTATAGTTGGTAAAGCAGAGGAACAGACCTCACACTAATTCTTTTGGGGAGAAGAAAGAAATGAAAATCAACTTTCTTTTATTCAGATATTTAGAATATAGATTAAATGCCATGCTTTAAATAATGCAACTAGAGCTAAGAGTCAGTAAGATGACTGTTTTTCTCCTCCCAGGTAGTGATTAATAAATAGCATTGTGTTCCTGTTTCTTCTGCACTAAATCTCCTCCTCAAGACTGTAGTGATCCTCTCCCTGTGGTCACAGGAGCTGCCTCCAGGCAGAGAGGCATTGGAGGGCCCTGTGCCTGCTCAGCCCTTGTTCCCTGCCCAGGTCTTGTCCATCTTTTGGTCTGTTGTGGCCACGGGGCTTGGGGAAAGGCACAGTTTGTGTTTGGGTCACAAGGGCACCCATGGCTAAACAGCTCGTGCAGCCTAATCCATGCTTGTGGCACGAAGTCACACATTTATCTCATCCATTTCTGGCTTTAAGCAGATTATAAATTTCTTTCACCGAGCTTCTGTTTTCACAGAAATAAAGGAAGAGTTGTAGATGAGTTTGCTGCTAAGATTTGTGTGCGTGTGTGTGTACGTACGGAGGATTTATTTATTAGATTTCTAACCATAAACAGTTTAATGTTTTTGAATTACTGCTCAGCCTCATTTAGTTTGGTTGTGACCTTGAGCCATACATTTCCAGGGCTCTTGCTAATGGACCTTTTAAATGATGACAATGACATACACCAGGCTCTTTGATAGAGGAACCACTGCTACACTGCATATTATTTTAATGTTATTCTACAAAATAACCATTATAATATCGTTATTATTTTTTAACTCCGGTTTTATTTTGTCACACCAACATTACAACAATCTACATCTGAAATATTTCCTCATTTGTGCAAAGCACATTTCTCTGCCAGGGGTAATGAAATGACCAAGCAGTGACCCTCATTTTTATGTTTCTCCTACTGTGAAGAGGAATTGAAGATGAAATGTAGAAGCTAATAGCTGTGCAGCCCCAGTGAATCTAGCAAATCTAAAGAGCCCAGCCATGGGATACATTTAAATATTAAAGCAGTTTTTATGTGCTCTAAACAATATTTGATGCAGCTCTCAGTATGCTTTAATCTGGCTAAATGGTTATTGTGTTATGTGTCCTGGCTGTAAAACTGTCGAGCTCTTTTGTGGTCAGGATACTTCTCCTCACTGCAATTTAGATTTGGCATCAATAAACATAAAGGACCATTCTCCAAATGTATCCTGAACGAGTTAATCCTGCATGGAGCAGGGTGCTTAGAAACCATCCATATTTATTTAATGCTTCCTTCCTGATGTGCCCTGTAACAGTTGCTTGCAGGGTAGGGAAGGTGCTGGTTTTTCAAGGGGAAAAATAAGGAACTTGACACAGTTCAGTCCTGTAGGGAGAGTGGCACTGGCAAGGTTCAGGTCTGAGGCAGGAAAGCCTTGACTAGTGGTGTTTTCTTGACTGCTGACTTGCATAGAAACAGTGACAAACATCCTAATTTTCTCTGTCTTAATTGCCTCCGTCCTCTCTGGCTGGCCAATTTCTTTGGAAAGGAAAATGTTGGCTGCTCCAGCTGATGGAGCATCTCCAGGTAGAGGTGTTAGACTAGAAAAAGTTTTTTGCATGTGTCAAGGCTGTGACTGAATTTTCTGCGGTTCTGTGTCTCTTGTGGGGGTTGGTCAAGGCTTGCAAAGGCACTGATGGGTTTTTTCCTGGTTTTGCAGTTTTCCTGAGCTCAGGTTGTATTATTATCCCGAGGGACAGTAAAAATTTCTTGCCTGCTTTTTACCTGATTCATGTCCATGAGATGTGTACGAATCCTTTTGCCATTGCTTTGACTCCCAAATGTGGTTGAAATGAGGTAGGGACCTCAAAAGTGAAAAGGACCCATATAAAGGCTTATTATTCCATATTTCTTTAGAAAACCAGGCTAAATATGGAGAATATACAAATTCTGTTTTCTTTTCCTTCTAATTATTCTTAAGAAAACCCACCACCATTTCACCTCCTCTTCCTCCTACCCCTGAAGAAAACAAATACAACCCTCCCAGTGCAGCGTGGCTGTAGTAGTAATAAGAAGAGCATTTAGTAACCTCTGGGAACAGAGTTTCTGAATTACCCTGAAATCTCGAAATTACTTTAGCAATCTCCTTTAAATCCCAAGTGGGCAGTGATCCATATTGTAAACCCTTCACATGTAATTTGACACAATTAGCAAATTCTGCTTCTGAGACCATCTTGTGACTTGTGCTGGAAGTGTTTCCTACAGAGGAGCTGTGGGCTGTGCAGGTCTGGGTGGAGGTACATGAATCAGTCCTGGGGGAGAGCTGATACTGTCCAGCCTACCCTGGGCCAGCATGATGTTGATTAAAGAAAGTCTAGTTTATCTACTGTCAAAGGAAATGTTTCCCTGTTTATGTTCCAGAAATAAAGCAGACCATTTCACAGAATCCCAGTGCAGGTCTTTTCTGGACTCTGAGTTGCTTCTGGTCAAACCTATTTTCCTTAAACAAAGTGATTTTCCGATGCCTGCAACTGACCTTCCTATCGCCAAGCCGAATGATCTTTGTCAGTCTGACTCTTTTATGATCTTGCTAATGAACTTTCCATTTTATGCTTCTTGTCTGATTAGCAATGCCAGAGATTTAACCAAGCAGAGATAATTCATTAGTCTGAGCCACAGCTCTGAGGGCACGGTGTCAGATGCTCCCTTCCTGCTCCCTGCACTCCAATAGTTTCTCTCTGCTCTGAGATCTCCTCCATTTGTTTCTGAGGGAAAAGTAAGAAGCCTTCTCCTGCTACTCATTCCTGAAGTATTGGTCATTCTTGACTCATTGACAGTGAAATTCACAGGATTGTTTTGGAAACTCTTAAGCTGCCATTTTTAAAGAAAATCCATGCTAAGGTTCATGCACACCAGTGAAAACAGAAAACACGCATAGATTCCAACTTGCAGTGTACAAAAATAAGTGATTATTTGCAGTTTGTGGGTGCAGCTATGTTTATTTGTGCTCCAGTCCCTTTTCTTTTTGACGTTGTTTCAATTTGCTGCCCTTAAATTCAGGAATGAAATATTTAATCTGTTTCTGAGTAAGTGGTGAAGTCAGTGTACTGTAAAGAAGGATAGAGATTTCTATGAGAATGACTATGCATGGCTCAAGCATGTTGGTTTGATCTTGAGCTTCTTATCTGCCGATTGCAGGGGGCTGTTTCCTTTCTGGAGCTGCTTTCTGGGGTTGGGGAGTAGATAATCAGTGGATCAACCCCTGTGCACGGTGCTGCCACACCTGGCCTGGGCTAGTGGGCTGTCCAGGCTGACCATCTCTTGGCCACATTCTTTAGCAGGTTGTATCAATTCCATGCCAGAAACCTGGCTCTGCCAAGTAGGGAGGCTGGTGAGCAGGGAGCAGCTGGGATGGTGGGGATTCACCTGGCAGAAGGATAAGTGTCCCTCCCTTCAGTGGCAGAGTGGATTCTTAGGGAAACCTAAAAAAAATCTTGTTTCTTCCTGGCACCAGAAGCAGACTTGTACCAACTCTACCAGAAAGGCTGGAACCAGAACCAGCGAAACCTTGCAGGGAGTAAGGATAGATGTGGGCATGGGAGTCTTCCACATCGGAACCTGCAACCACAGCCAGGTGAGATTCTTTGGCTGAAAAGTATCGAAGATAGTTTGGCTGCTCTGGCACCTTTCTTTGGACTTTTTTTGTTAGCTTTTGCCCAATTCCATAATCACTGCAAATCGGGCAGATTCACCAGATTGACTCAAGCTGTAGCAGATTGTGCTAGTGACGTTTTTAAAGTTATTTCCTCATAAGCAGTGGGTGCAAGGCTGCATTCCTTGTGTACCCACAACTACCAGAAAACACAATAATCATTAATCTGTCAGCGACATGATCACTGCAGTGAAAGAAGAGACTTGGGAGGTTCTGCACAGGATGCCATTTATTTATCAGCTCCATGAAAATCATGTGTTTTGCAGTTTGGACACTGCAACCATCGTGTTGTGATGCTGGGTTTAGTTCCTGTGTTCGACATGCAGCTGCCAGCAGGACATGCCAGACAGAGCACGTTGGGATCTCTTTGTGATTATCCCCCCACTGCCTAACATGTGCCCTTCTCACTTCTGCTGCTGTTGCTACAGAGGGTAGGCAGGGTCTAATTAAAGACAAGGAGAGGTGGATCTGCATATGTTGTTTGTGTTTGGGGACTGTCTGGCTCGGAGGAGTAATAATTGGCTACAGGGCCTTTCACCTCTATGGCATGGCTTTGAATGTAGATCAGCTCAGTGGCTTTTAATGCCATTACCATGTGACAGCTGTTTTACCTGTGAAATTAGCTGGTCGTTTGAGCGCTCTTCCTACAGGAAGCCAATATTGATAATTACCACATCAAATGGTGCTATCAGCACTCCTTAAAGATACGTTTAATTTTAAGTTTTGTGAACTTGCTTCAAGTATACGAACTGGTGTGTGTTTTAACAACACTGAAGTATTAAAAATCCACTTAACTCCATAGTTAAATCTACATGTAAGAGAAATACATGCTGTAGGTAAGATATAGCAGTAGCATCTAGCTGGAGGACTCCAAGATCTCTCTGCATTTGTGGTCCTATTATAATATAGGACATGTAAGTTCATAATGCATTTAAAATTAGACTGTGTGACTCTCCCCTAAATAGGGAATCTCAGTGAAAAAGCAGCATCAAACAGAAAAGGTCAAGGTAGCTCAGAGAAAAGTCCTTCTTGATAAATGGCTCCCATTTCCACGGTGGGAGCTGTAAGGAGAGATATGTCTTTTTAGGCCAGTTGTTACAGCTGAATGAAACAGATAAGCTTTTGGATGCATGGCCTCCTGTTTTTGATATGCCAGCCCTAGACTGAGGCAGCAGCTCAGCTCTTGTTAAAAACTTTTGCGCTTTGCCAGGTGCAACTGATTTGCCTGAAGAGGAATGGTCCATGTCCTCCTGACTGATTCCATCCCTGCTGGTGGCTGAACTGTAGATGTTTACAAGAGGAAGTTTTGCCACTCGTACTGTGAAGAGCAAATGACCTCATGAGAGAGACCAGGGAAGCGTGCTGAGGTTGAATGTTGACCTCAAATTCTTTGTCCTCTGCTGCTTTTTGGAGTTCTGCTTTCCATGGCAACCCTACCAGCAGCAGTAATACAGCTGTGAACCCTTGCCTCATTCCACCTCCTTCCCACCTGAGTGGGAAGCTAATGATGCAGCTGGGAATGTTGACTAAATGCATTTGTGCTGGAGAAGCAATGGCTCATGAAAGTTAAAACCTTCTGTGGAAAAGGTTTTTTTGTTTTTTTTTTAATGTTAAAAAGAGCTTTTTGTTGCATATTCCTCCTGGACCACAAAGAAAAACAGTTCCAACAGAAGAACCCAAGGTTTTGCAGGTCTCTGGTGAGGTGGAAAACCTCAGCCTGTGTTACTGCTGTTCTTTGTTTGATACGATACCAGATTTGTGCAAAGAACAACAGATCCAAAAGAAAAGGCCTGCTGAGAAAGACATGGTCTCACCCTGCTCTGAGAGATGAAAAGGAATATCTGACATCTTGACATTTTTCATAATGTGGAACCCTTTTCTCCCAGCAGGTCCTTTTCAAGGTGATGGAGGGAAATTTCTCTTTCTTGAAGGGCATGAGTGTTCCTTGATTATGATCTCTAGATTTTCTCCTTGGTTGATTCTGTAGGTTTGCATGCAATCCCTTCCTCCTCAGAACCATGTAACACCTATATGCTCATACATTATTATGGTAACTCGTTCTCCTCAGGGTGAAAATTATTAAACCTCCCATAATTCTGCAGTCCCCCATAATACATGTAGCCCCTCCTATTAGGTAATGAAGCCATTATTCACCAACAAATTAAGCATGCAAGCCTGTGAAGGTCTTTTGTAAACACATAAGGTGTTATCTGTTAGAGAAGAGAGCCTCCAGGCTATCAAAAACCAGGGTAATTTACATGATGTGAAGGATGTTCCTGAGATCCTGCAGACACGGTAGTAGAGGATGTCTTTCTTTACAGTGGCATGAAGGGTGGCTTCTCAGGCCCAGCTTCTTGAGGGTCTTTAGAGAGTATTTTTAGGATAGTTTAGAGAAACATCGGTCACAAGCACCAGAGTTCATGTCCCTTTCTGGATGACCTCCTAAAGCCCTCTCCAGACTGCTTGATAGATTCATAACCCAGGCAAGCACAGGAATGGATTTCTACCAAAGGAAGTGGAAATGTTGCCTAACACAGATTACACAGCAATGCAGCTGGTTGGGACTACTTGGTGAGCCCTTTGTACTTCCTGCCCCTGCCATTCCTGTCCTGGAGTGTACCTGGGCCTTTTATCCTTTGAAAAGCCTCTTGACAGGGCTCCAAAGGAGAGACATGCAGGATGTGTAGCTGGCTGAGGAATGCTGAGCTGTAGTATTGGCTTCAAAAAGTCCAGTTTTACAGGTGAAGTACTTGATGGAAGGGGTCATAAAGAGAGGGATGTTGGTCATGTAGCATCACGGAGTGGGAGCAGTGTTTTGTGCACGGGAAAATTAAGCGACAGGAATGGGAAGAAGAAACCCAGGGACACGTGTCACTGGCACAGACACACCGTGTCTCAGTGGGGTGGAGATCTCTCTCATTACTGCACCACACAAACAGCAGCCTGTCCTGCTCCAGATATGTTTCATACCTTCGTCACAGACCCCTTTCTGCGTGAAAAGCAATTCCCCCACAAATGGCCCTTCATTAGCTGTGGGGTCATGTCAGAAACAATCATCAGTGTACTGCTGATGTGGCCAACGCATCTTGTGAACTCCCTGACCCCAGCAGTCAGCAGGATTTCTTTATGTGAGCACTAATATGAAAAGCATTAGCATTAATAAAAGAGCTCTCGACCTAGTTGGTGTAAGGGGTCAGCAGAAGTTTACAGACACCTTTGCCGAACATTCCTATCATGCCTGGCAGTTTGACTCTCATCTTGTTTTTCTGCAGACTCTGAATAATGATATAATTCTCAAATCCTTCCACAATCCATCAATGTAGCAGGAATCCAGCACAACTGGGAGCCACCCTAACTGCACGACATCACCCAATTGAGGATTGGCCTGTCTGCTCCCATTCATTCATTTATGGTGTTATGTCAACTCATCACCCTGCTGGAAAAAAAGAAAGGGTGTAGAGCAGATAAAGATTTGAAGAATTTAATTTTTTTTTTTGAGAAACCTTACCCTTATGCTTCTCTTGACCTGGCTAAGAATCTCCTCCACAGATGGGACAGCAGTTTCCCAATATCCCTTGATCCAACACACTCAACACAATCATTGCAGAGGATGCAGTGATAGATGCTGGAGGTCTTGGGCAGTCCTTATCCATTATAAGACTATTTGAAAAAAGTGCCACCAATGGTGGAAGCAGAAGCTGTTGTGAATGGTAGAAGAGTTTTTTATGACTATCCTTTCCTTTAAAATTAGAAGTCGCTTTTGAAGAATATAACTATGTACGTCAACCTGATTTTTACTTTAAAAAATCTTGTTTGCACTTGGATCAGAGAACATAGAGGCAGACAGTACAGCATCCTGATTGGTCTGCAGAGCAATAGCACTCATTAACTACAGAACTTGAATTGAAGGATGTTTTGTTTTGGAGCCCCAGAAAACATTTGTGTGCTATCTGAGAGCCATCACTATTCGCTGTGCTCACAGAGGCAGGTCTCAGATACCCATGGCTGGGAGATAAAGGTTTAGTGGCCCTTCAGGTATCTCTCAGCTTCCTGTGCTGGGGAGAGGACTGGAAATCTTTCTAAGTGAATGGCAAACCAGTTTCAACTGCAGAACGAGCTGCCTGTGTCTAAAAATGTGGGTAAAAGTAGTTTGGAGTCTTACATCTGTTTGGGACTCCTGATTCTGGTCTTTACAGAAGCAACCGAGCATGCTATGCTTCATTTCTGCCACTTGCCTTATTCCAACTCCAGCTTCGATTTGCAGCCCAGGGAAGCAGCTGTGAGTGGAAGAGCTCTCTGTAACTGTTTTGTCAGCCTTACAGAAGTGGGGGGATGACTATAGGTAGGAACAATGGCTCTGGCAGTCTCAAGACAATAGTCCCTTTTTGTTTCCAGCCTGGAGTGCTCTCCTAGCTGTCTGGCATCTTGCGGAGCTGGTTATGTTTCAGAGGGAAAAAAGAAAAAACGTGGATGCTTGGCTGAGCTATGGGGCTAAAAGTTCATTGCAAAACAAACGGTATTTCAGCTGTCTGACTTTTTGTAGGAGATATTTACTTACTGCAGGAAGGTGATTATAGCAGCCAGCATGAATTTTCGGTGTTCTCAACAGCATATTTTAAGTTGACGGCAAAATTTGATTAGGTTTGTTGTTTTTTTTTTTTCCTTGCCCAACTGAAGTGTTTCATCCACTTTGCCAGGGCAGCCATATCCCAGGTTTGTTGAAGACATGAGGCAATAGAGAGGGATGGTGACTCCTGACCACACGTCAGCCCCATGGTGAGGTCGACAGTGCCTGTGTCTGCTGTCCAGACTCTTCTGTATGACAAGCATGGGACTGACAAATTCACCTTCATCATCTCCAATTCTGCACCTGCATCCAGCCTGCAGCAGCTGCAGCCCTTCCAGGGTCACAGAATAGGCTGGAAAGGCTCAACAACAGAGGGACAAGGTAGGAATGCAGAAACTGCCATGACTTTGGTTCTTTGGTCTTTATTGCCCACAGTGCCATCAGATCCCACCTTAGAGAGACAGAAGAGGCTGTCTGGAGGGAGGTGTGGGATATTTCATGCTCCCTTTTGGGTAAACATTAGCTTCTGTGGGAGTTGCTTTATTTCTGGATTTGTTATGCTTGGTTTGTCTGGCTGGTTTTAAATATTTGTACTAGTGACTGGAGCTATGCAAACTGTGCCTGAAGGAACTGTGAAACAGAGGAGAAGAATTAACTGGAGGTACCAAAATTGGTCAGTATCCTTACTAAAGCTATTACAAGGGAAATTGAAGAAATATGCCAGAAGAACAAGGAAGTATTTCTCTTCTTTTGACCTGTGGAAGCAAATGTCCAGGGAATGTACTTGTCTGACAGAGAGGCTAATGGTGAGAGCTTTACAATGTGTTTAAAAGTAGTAATTTATTTGTGTTTACACATAGCAGTAGGTAGGGAGGCTGCCTGTAATGTTACTGTTCAGACATGTTGGCTTCTGCTGCCAATTTTTTGTCACTATTTACCTTGATTTTTTTTTTTTTAAGATTTATAAAACGTGTGGTAACCCTTGAATGGCTGTGCAGAGATGGTCAATACGGCCTCTATCCCATAACCCACAAGGTGAGCAGCACCACAAATGCTCCTTGCCGTCATGTGAGCCAGTGAAGCTTAAATTTCACTGGACAAGTTTGGGCAGTGCTGAAGGGTTTAAAAATACCTCAGCGTGGGACACATCACCTTCCCAAACACACAGTTTGCTATCTGGTATATCAAATGACAGGATTACATTTACAAGTGCAATAATTCCGTGTGGAAGCAAGTGGATGCCTTTTAAATTAATTGATTCCTTCCTGTCAGCTGCTGTAGCGGAAGACAATGCTGGTTAAGAAAAATGTAAAACTGCCAAGTGGAAAACACTGAAAACCAGAGATATCTTGATATGCAGAGAGTAGCAGTGGTGGTGAATAGCTGCATAGAACACAAGTACACTGGGGGCTGCCTAGATTTAAAAAAAATCCTTTATTATTGCTGCTGCCTTAACTGCTGCTTAAAAACAACTCAGCTGACAGGATTAATGGCGTAAATCCATTAGAGTGAGAGAGAAATGAGGGAAAAGGTTTCCTCTAATGGCATTACTCTGTAGACAAGCACCTGAAAATCATTTTTAGCTTGTTTGCTGAATAGGGAGGATGAAGAGACCACCTTGATGTGATGCTAATAAGATCTAGTTGCTGAATATCATCCTCTGGAAGAAAAAGGGGTGGTAGCTGAGTGCTTGTGACTCCTCAGTGTCCGTGACCAGGCTTGAATAATCCAACACTTTCTACCACACAGTGGAGAGCTACTTTCATAATTTTCCTCTGTATTTGTCACTCTCTAGAAAAATAGCAAATGATAGTTTTAATTTTTTTCTTTAAATGCAGAAAAGAAAACAGTAATAACTTGGCATTACTTTTGGGTACTGCAGAGATGAAAGTTTCTCTGCCTCATTCTCGATTCATTAACCTCTTAATTCTACCATCTATAACTGTATTGTGATATTAATTAGGGTTTTGTTTGCTTGGTTGTCTCCAGACTGTTCACTGATTATGCTGAATGCGAGTGAGCTGAAATATCATTCAGTAAACAGGAATGTGTCCTATTGTTTCATGAAAGTTTAAAAGAAATAAAAGTATTCTGCAGAGAGAAGGAGAGATTTAACAGCCTGCTGTCTCCTCACAGCAGCATGTGGCTCTTTCAACTCCAGGGGGAACCTCAATTCACGCGCCAAGCTCCCCAAAGAATTCACATTTTGTAAACTGCTGCAGACATTTCTGTGAGCAGCAGCAAATCGAAGCTGGCAAAATCAAAGCCTGCCAAAACTTGCTGAATATGAAGGCAAGATGTTTTTCATCTCTGCTCTTGCAGAGCAGAATGTCTCCTGAAGCTTCTGTCTCCCTGGATGAGCTGGGATTTATCCACTAACACACGTGCAAACTTCCCTCCTAGGAAAACGTGCAGGTTTTGGAAGACAGCACCCGACAGAAAGGACTGTGTCTTTTGGCTCCCACTTCCAAACGAATTTGTAAGCATGAGAAAAAAATGCCTTCAGGAGGTTTAAAAATAGTTCCCATAGCTGGAATTTTTGTATCATATTTCTACATAAGCTTATCCACTTTTACTCCCCTGTTAAAAACTGCAACGGGAGGGAAACAGCAGAAGCAGCAAGTGTTACCTGATAACTGTTTAATGTGATAGCATTACTATCTAACAGAATTTGAAAATGGTGCCTGGGAAAAATCCTAATTCTTAAAGCTTCACGTTCTGGCAAACAGTTTGCTAGAGATTAGCACTGTAGTTATGATTAAAGTACGATCTGCATCATTCCACAATTCTTCCTTTCACATAGCACATTATGCTAATCACACTGTATCCCATTTTTCAATAAAAGGTCAACAGTGCACTGTTTGTGCAGAATGTGCAATTTAAACTTCATGTCTGTCATTAGAGATAATCTAGGTTTGCTGTATCAAGTGAGGTTGTCATAGAAACTAGACCTGAGATCTCTGTTTACAGCCTTTGGAGAATAAACACTTTGCATTTATTTCACTGAAAAATAGGCGAACAATTAAATAAGGTTTGAAAACAAAACCGTAATGGCCCAGAGAGAGATGTCATTCATCAAAAATCAATATATGTTATGCAGCTGGTAAACTCCAAGCATTCAAGCAGTTGACTGACAGCAATAGGGGAATATTTCCCGTGGGGTGGAGGGTAAAGGAGTAACTGATAGTGTATCCTAATGCCTGGAGCAGAATTAATTCAAATTTTCTAATAAATTTTGTTCCAGGAATTACAACACTAAAGAATATTTGTTTAAATGTTTGCCTCATGTCAGGTAAGGCTTTTTGTGTTGACTATCTGGACATTTTTAATAGCGCTGGGAAATATTTCAGTTTTTATTTTTCTGCAACGTTCTGCGTCTTCCTACTGTAGCTGAACTTTTCGTTGTGGATCATAACGAGGTTTGCAGGCATCCTAAAAATATCTCTGGTGTCTGCAGCTTCATTAGTGAGCAAAAGGGTTACAGCTTCCAGCCGAACACAGAGGTTTTAGCTTGCTCTTTCTGTGATGTGTTATTAACTTGGAGAGCTCACCTTTGTCTGGCAAGGGTATTTAGTAATGATTCAGGAAAGGATTAGAGAACTACGTGGACAAAGACAGCTTCTGTGGTTATTGCACAGTAAAATCACCAGGACTATCAATCTTTTTTTCCTCAGGGCATCATCATATTACCAGCTGGGTGTTTATGTAGGGGTTTTGTCAATGGCATGGCATTACTCTGCTGACGAGGTGAATTATGTGGATTGTGCGTCTTCTGCAGCATCTGAATGCTGCCCGATGGCACAGGACAGGGTCTCTGGCTGGTATGAGTGCACTGTTTGTCCACCACACCCTCACACACAAAGTGGCACACAAAAACAGATGGGCTGCTGCCAGCTTTTGAGGAGAAAGTGAAACACAAAATTTAACCAGATCTTGAAATGAAACAGAAACAAGCAGAACTCATAGCTAAGGCAAGCTGAACGAAAAGCTTTGGTAGTTTGCTTCTGTGTCAAAGTCAGGATTTTCCTCCCAGCAGACACAGCAACTGAGTTTTTCCAAGTGGGGAGTATCCATGCTCTGCTTTCCAGGGTGTAAAACAAGACAGCAAAGCCCAATGTTTTCTGCTGGTGGAAGCTGTGCACAGCTCTGTTTGCTGTAATGCATTTCTCTTCATTTCTTCTACAATGAGTGTGATCCGCCAGTCCCTAAGGGCTGTCCCTGATATCTCATTTTCCTAGGAAAGAAAGGGACAGCTCTGCTAAGGGCTGCCTGCATTTTCTTATGCCACTGGTGAGTTTAGTCTTTCAGGTCTATACAGAGACCCATGTTCAAACCCTGAAAGAGGAACTGCAGTACTGCAGGCTGATAATCTTGTATTTGTAGGCCTGCAAGTCCTTGGTTTTTCATGAGTGCTCAAACCAATATGAGGTAGTTCTGTAAATGCAGTTTCTCTACCTTTCCAGAGCAGAAATCTTCCCATGCCTGACATGTTTGCTCAGCACCACGCACTTCCCTTCTAATTATCTGCTCTGCTTGTGTTTCTTGACCTCACATGCATCAGTAACACGGTAGGTCTGTGAATCAAGCCCTGGCTTGTCGAACTGCCATTCAGACAATTTTTAGGATACAATATGAAGCAATATAGTATTAGCAGGAAGACAGACCTTGAAAAGCACTTTTTGTTATGCTGTGCTAATGTTGAGGCTCACTGCCCAGCCTTTGGGTGACTGGCACTGCATTGGTTGAAATACTGAGAAAATCATTACCCGTAATAAGTTGTTTATCTTGGCCTTAAGCTTCCCTCAGAACTGTTGCTGCCCCAGTGCTGCATTAGCACTGGGCCCCAAGTCTACAGACACCTTCAAACAGAGAAGCTAAAGCAACGCTGAGGCTCACAGACAGCATCTACACTTGACTGAACAGCCTCAAAGGCCTGGGAAAGCCCTGGGGACATCTGCCAATGTGTTTGCAGGCCTGGAGCTCAGGCCATGGCAGGGATCAGTGTGCCTGGATTTGGGAGGGATGGGGTCTGCCTGCCTTTCTGTGTGTGTCGGGTTTGCACAGGCTCTGCTTGTAGCACTTTAATTTCAGCACATCACAAAAGCTTAGGTTGGTGGGTCATCGCATATCTGAGCTGGCAAACCTTTGTCTGAAAGTAATTGCGTTGCAGATCCAAAGGGATCACCCTCTGTCTCAGCCTGGCTGCATCCTACAGCTCATTTTCCCCCCTGCTCCTGCAAGGAAGAACATCTCATCTCTGGTTGTTGCCCTGGTTTATTGGCCACATTTCCCTGTGCCCGTGAGTGTAACCACGCGGAAAGGTGGGGAGGGAAATAGTGTTGGGATGAACCCTGTGAGAGACTGGAATGTTGATGGTTAATGACTCAATCATCCCTTTTGTGGGTGCTCTGCTGAGGCCGGGTTTGCACCCCCGAGGGGCAGGAGGTGAGGTTTTGGGTGTGTGGTGGCGATGCCAGTAGGACAGAGGGGGATAACACCCACCCCCGGTGATGCCAGTAGGACAGAGGGGGTGAACACCACCCCCGGTGATGCCAGTAGGACAGAGGGGGTGAACACCACCCCCGGTGATGCCAGTAGGACAGAGGGGGTTAACACCCGCCCCCAGCGGCTACAAGCCGAGCTTGGAGCCAGATAAGAAGCTTCTTATCATGCCAGTTGTCGTCCCCTACAGCTCCCCAGGGCAGGTCACGTTCACACCTAGGCCTAGGGGTGTTCATCCCTTCTGATGGGGCAGAACCAGCTCAGCTGCGCTGTCATGTCTTGGAAGGGTTCATAAACCATCAGAGACCCTCGAAGTACCCCCAGATTAATTTCTGGGGCTTTCCACCAGAGGACCGAAAGCTCCCACTTCCCCATGGGGAGGAACCTGGGTGTCTCCACCTGAATCTGTTGCATGATGTGACATTATCCTTCTGGCTGGAAAGACAGCTGTCAAGTGAGAAGGAGCATTGTCACGTTAATAGATTTCTCTTTTAATCTGTATGGCAAAAACATGTTTAATTTAAAAATGCTTGGTTTGGCAGGGATTTGGAAGTTGTTCTGTCCAAAGTCTTACTAGGTAGGACTCAATTTTTGATCTGTGCTGTGCTAGATTTTCTGACTAGGAAGGAATCTCTGCCTTTTGTAAGAGATGGAGTGAATATTGGAGTGTACCACAAACAATCTTCTATTTAGAGAGGGAATTAATTCCCTTCAAGTGTCTTTTCATTTGTTTTTTTGGTTTTGTTTGTTTGTTTTGTGCATATCTAGTCAGGTTCTCCAGGTAAATGATTTGCCTTGTAATTCTCTGCATTGATTAGAGTTTCTTCACACTCAACATGGATTTTTCCATTTCCAGTTTCAGTCTACTTCTCACTTTTAACTGCGAATTTCCCCTCTCTACTCCCTTGTATTTATAGGCTACTGCCACCTCTTTCATTGCCCGGTTTGCGAGCTCCACGCACCCCGTTCTCCATGATCCTTTCACGGGAAATAGCTGCCATGGCTGCTGTGGGAGGGAGCAGAGCGGGAAGGGCAGTGATTGCTCAGGTTACACTGGTTTTGTTAAGTGATGAAGCCAGTGTCTCCTGTTAGGATGCAGTTTTCCCTGTGCTTGGCTTGTGCTGGGCTGAAGTGAGCGAAGTGAATTGTAGACATAGCTTTTGTTGATGGGGCAGTTAAGAAGTTTGAGGCAGTTTTGGCAGTATCAGTGTTTTTTAAAAAAAATTCGAAGAAAGCTGCTTCTCTCAGAATAGATGGAAGATTGTGTTCTAATTCCTTCCTTTGCACGTTTCTTGAGGCGTTTTGAATGAGCTCTGCTTGAGGCACGTTATGGCCTTACCCACTTGGTGGGAACATTTTGGTGTGGAGTGTGATTAGAACAGGGACTGAAATGTCCCAAAACTTGCACAGGGACCCCGAAGGGCAGCCTGACCCTCGGCCCTGTGTGGGCAGTGCCAGATGTCAGGATTTGCCCTGCTGCTGGTGCTTCAGATCACGGGCAAACAGGGAAAGATTGATGCAGCAACTGAACCAACGTTTCTTGAAGGCTCTTGTTGAAAACACAGCACAACTTCTGTGATGGACAGTCTCCATCTCCCCAGGCTCCTGGGCTACGAGAGCCAAGGCTGTCGCTGTGGTGGCCTGATAACAAAGCTTAATTACCCTCAGCGCTCAAATCTTCCCAAAAGGCTGTGATGCCTACAAAGATGGGATGATTATAATGGCTCTTCTGCGAGGTTAATCTATAGAGATCACACGTTTGCACGTGGTGATGAGTGATTTGTCACGTTCACCGTGCCCGTTTCACCGTGACCTCCTCTCCCTTTGTTTGGCCTCGGCCCCTACAGCGTGTGCTGGGGAGGGACAGCTTCCTCCAAGCCACCTGGTACCTGCTCCTGCCTCCACCCTGGGTGCTACAGGAATAATTAAAAAAACCCCTCAGTGCCTGCTGACTACTTACCACAATTCTTGGGCTTTTCATTCAATTGCTCCCAGGTATTATTAAAAAAAAAAAAAAAAAGTTTGTATCCTGTTTTACCATACTTTTGTGAAGGAACCGACTGCACGTGGCACATGCTGAAGCTGATTTTGAAGGGATCTGAAAGTAAAATAGCAGTTGCAGATTATGATAGAATTTAGTCATAACTCGGGAAAATTTAGTTCATTTTTTTAGTAAGAAATATCTCTACAAATTCTCTTTTGGAAGGACTGGAATATAATGTTGCAGCTTACTGCTGCCTGCCTCACAGTCAAAGGTTTTAGTTTTAATTTATGATTGTCTCTGTATCTTTATTTTCAGCTTTAAATAAACAAAGAAATAATCCATGGGGAGACTTTCAGTCTGTCAATAGCATCATTTTCCAAGATGAAATAATTCAGAAGGACAGTCAGTGCTTGGCAAAACTGGCATCTATGAACTAGGCAGGCAAGGGAGAGCTCACTTGTGACTCCAGAGCTCAGCAGTTAAATGGTTTTGTCTCCAGCTTGGGCCAGCAGATTTTGTGCAGCCACTGCAGGGAGAAAGCAGTGGGGGAGGAGAGGGCAGAGGCTGGTGCTAATGTTTTTAATTTCTCATTTACTATCAGGCAGCACCATATGGAGCAGAACGGAGCATATAGAGGAAAGAGAGATGGATGCCATTTTTATTCCTTGAGCTTCTTGTCAGAGACAAGAAAAGTGAATTCTCTGCAGGTAGCTTCAGCCTTGCCAGAAAAGTGTTTTTTATGATTGCTGATGCTGGTGAAGACATTTTATTTAATCAATTGTGTGGGCTTTTTGGGTCTTTTTTTTTTTTTCATAGGATGAGTAGGATTGACTTATGCCTCCCTAATATTTTCTTAATATCAGTGCATTATTTTCTTGCTGCATTCAGAAGCATGCTAGGCACTTGTCACAATCAAATATTATTTATTTGGAGACTCAGTAGGATGCCCAGGCATCTGAATGCCTCTAAAAGAAACACTGCTGCTTTGAGTGATTGTGCAGTGGCACTTCTCCTCCCAGCTGTGCCTCACAATCTCCGGCTGCCAGCAGACCTGTGGTGAACAGAGACTTTTCCCTGCTCTACTGCTTCTCCTCTGACATCTCTTCCTCCCTCAGGTTGCATCATTTTTTTTCCACTGACCGCTCAAAGCCGAACGCTTTGCGCTTGGTCGAAAGCTTTGCAATGGGGTGAGGGGAGGGAGAAGAACCTGCCAGGAAAGTGATGCCCTGGATGATCGTGTGTTTTAACTCGTGTGCACAGGGTTCCTGAGAACTTGTGGGGGCTCTGAGCTCCCCTGTAGCACTAAGAAGGCACTAAAGACGTGGGTAGGAGTAAAGGCTTGGGAAAAACTTTTTAATAAAGCTTCTCTTTGGAGCTGTGCCATCCTGAGCATAAAGCTGTGCCTGCTCTGTGAGAACCAGGCTGCTCTGTGTCAGCAGGGAGGCCCCCAGCAGAAAGCCCCTCTTGTCCCTGGGTGCTGAGACCAAAAACTGTGTGTGTTTGTGCTCTTGTTTAGACATGCAGTGCTCCTCCAGCTCTCCAGTGTCCCTGCTAGCAGGGTGCCTCTGGAGCCCCAGGGAGCAGAGAAATCCATTGGCACGGCTACATCAGCTCTCCTCCAGCCTCACACGCCCTCGGCTCAGAGTGCTGCAGATTTAAAAAGCATTATTTGCCAGCTTCCCCCTTTAATAGGGATTAGTGTATCTTCTATCTATTCCTTGTGCTGAGGTCATTGCTTCGTAGCTGCAAGGCTACAACCTCGTGACTCCATCTCTTAATTGTGTTTTAGGACTGCTTTCCTTATCCGTAATGGATTTGCAGCGCGGCCAGAAATGAAAAATGATGTTTATAAAAATATTGGGTTGAGGGTAGTACAAAAACCCCCTCAACCCTCTCTCATGAGTCTCACTCACAGCTCTGCTGACAAAAGATACACATGCACGTGTCAAAAATGTCCTCAGTATGGTTTTGTAACGGAAAGGATGTCCAACTATTGACCTTCCTTTAGAAGTTTTGCCTCCTGTAATTCATTCTCTAAAGCCTCATGGTGTTTTTCCCAAAGGCAAAGAGACATTTAAAGCAGGTCATTTTGTGCTGGGGTCTTGGCTATCCTGTGTGTTCAGGTTCTTCAAGCAGCAGCAGCAATTTGAAGAAGCCTTTTAGTGAAGAGGGTGGGTAAGTGCTGTGATCAGTCTCAAGCTTCTGCTCCCCCCATGCAGCCTCTGTAAGCCTAAAAAAAATGCTGGTAATCCTCAGTGAGAGACAGTGGAGGAGTGTTTGGTGCTTCTCACAGGTATGGGCTGGGGGAAATTAGTACCAAAACCATCTAAGAAAAGCCTGGTGTGGGTACAAAGTCCATCCTGGCTGGTCTTGCAAGACTTTGGACAAGACACAGTCCTACTCCTGCATTGTGTGGTTGGGACTCTCTCCAACAGAGCCTGGCAGCTGCCTTGGTCATGGCATCTGGGACTTTCCTGACTCTTTGCACTGCGTTATAAACTGCTTGTTCAGGGAGGGCACACAAGGGCCCACGTTTTGCAGCCCTGGTCACTGTCCCGAAGTGGACAACAGTTTTTGTGCAGTAACACACAGAAAACTGCTGTGAATCTGCATACATGTGTATTTCTCACCTCTCCCTGATGGCTGTCTCTTCCTGTTTATGCATTACATCCTGGAGAGGGTATTATAAAACTTGTTTTCCTTGGTGGAGACAAGCACCTGCAGGGAGAGCCATCTCCTGATCAAAGCCAAAGAATCATATCCAGGGTTTCTGACTTGCCTTCCCTTTGAGTTGACTATTCAGTACCTTATTTTTTTTAATGCTCCTGCTGCAAAATGATCTCAGTGCCTGAGTTAGAGCAGTGCAGTAACTCCTGGTGCTTCGCAGGGACATGCTCAGGTAACACACACCAGGGTACCTGATGTGCCTCTTTTTGAGGGTGAGGAGTCCTGAGCTGAATCACTGAGTGTTTGCCAATGCAAATTTGTTAAATCTTCTGGGAAGTGTTTAGCGTGCATGCTCCAACTCTCAAACTTCCAAATTTGTGCAGAAGAAAGGCTTGCTTGGACTCATTGCTAATCTGCAAGAGGTGCTTGCTTGCCTTGTCCAGCTGGCAGCCTTCCCAGGTGCTGCATCCTAGTGCCCAGGCAGCAGTCTCACATCACCCTGGGGGAAGGACCTGTGCTATGCACAGCGCTTACGATAGCCAGGAAGGAGATTGGAAAGAAGCTTTCAAGAAACCCATGAGAAAGGAGGTAGGTGACCTTGAATTGAAAGGGCCTTTACCCTATTTCTTATCTGAACCTTGCTGGATCAAAACTGGCTGAAAATGATTTTCTTCTACTGGTTGCTCAATGGCCTGTGTGAAATGTCGTTGACAGACTTGGCTGCGATGTTGCCAAGTCTTCAGGCTCCCTGTGAGTAACACAATCCTGGCCCCTGCTGTGTAGAGCCTCCCTTACCGAAACGTGAGGCATTGCTTACTTTCCACGATATTTTGGGGGAGGAAGGCAGTTTTCTACCCCACACAATGACTCACAGCTGAGAGAAACACAAAGCCACGAGCCCACGCACTAAGTTTAGTCTGTTGTTTAGCTTGCTGTGTGCGTCTCATGAGACCACTTCCATACAACTTGCATTCACATCCGTCCTTCATTAAGATAGCAGTGGGGGGTTGCATGGTGGAGGGTTATTTCAGATGGTATTAGGAGTGGGCTGCAGGAGCTAGCTAGCTGTTGGTGCTCAGAAGAGGCGGGTCCCAGCTTCTCGTCATCAGAGGAAAGAGGCATTTGTGCTTTGAATTCCTGGAACTGTCCAAGGGCAGGCTGGATGAGTCTCTGAGCAACACAGTGTGGTGGAAGCAGTCCCTGTCCGTGGCAGGGGGTTGGGAATAGATGATCTTCAAGGTCCCTTCCAACCTAAATCATTCTGAATTCTGTGTTACAGTGATTTGAGAGGGTGACTCTATTGGTACTTCCAAGTGGGTTTGGGCAAGGTGTTGGCCCCATTGCTGTTGCTGGCCCAGTATTTGGGGATTGGCTCTTCAGGCTCAGCTGGAATCTCTCAGCCTTTTGCATTCTTGAGACCCAAGCTCAGTTCCTGCGGGTGATTCATATGAGCTTGTTTCTGCATCTCACTAGTGCTTAAATCCAGTCTGCTCCAGTAGCTGTGGGTTTTTTCGGGTGATTCTTGTGATTGACTGGCTCACCTAGGAAGCATTTCTCCAGAAATGATTTTAATACAGAAAGTTGGATAATTCTGTTCTTCAGGGTTTCAATTTACTGGTGACTTTTCAATGTATTTTACAAAGAGAATATAAAGGACTGTGGCATCACTGGTGGGATGCACTTACAGCATCCCATCATGGCAGCAGGGAATGGGAAGCCCTGAGTCAGCCCCTGGATCCCATCAGGACCCAGCCACAGGGAAGCTGGGATGTTGAGAAAGGAATCTGGATGTTGTGCCAGTGGTGTTTTAGTGAAGTACTTTCCATATTTAATGTGGCTAAATGAGGCTGACTCTTTAGGAGCATCTCTGCAGGAAAGATGCTTCCTGTGAGCCTAGAAGCTGCCTCGCTCTGCTTGGGTAAGGTCTGAACAGGTAATTCTAAAAAAACCCCAATTTTTTGAGGCAGCAGGTGATTTCTACAAGGTATGAAGATCACACTTGGAAACGGGGCACATCTTAGACATTGCCAAGGAGCTCTGTAGTATTCAAGGTCGTCTCTCCAATCTGAGCCTTGACTGGTTCAGTTATGTCCAGAAATTCCCATTCAGTGGGTGTTTAATATAAAGTGAATTTGCATCTCATTTCCAGTTCTTTTCCTGGTGCTACTGTCTGTCATATTCCCCCGAGACATTCACCTGACTTCTGAACCAATCCAGAGCTTTTTTCAGAGGTGAGACCTTGCTGTATTTCACTAGGCATCAAGCAGGGCAGCACTCTTTCAGAATTTATTGCAGCTAAGATCTGATTTGATCAAAGGTTTTATTCCATGATGTGAAAATCCTGCTTTTCTGCTCCTGTCCCAGGAGCACAGTTTCGGCTCTGCTTTCTCCCTGCACTTCGGGTTTCAAACCAGCAGTGGAGGTAAAACCTGTGCAGGTGGCAAAACCCACCGAAGCAGCAGAGAGAGCAACAGGTAATGAGAGGTGGAAGAACATTTGCTTTGCCAAGTCTTGAAAAATCTTGGGTGCCAGAAGATGTGGCTGAGGTCTTGAAAAGTCCTGAGGAGCAGGCAGTGAAGTCCAGCCCTGAGGAGCGTCTCAGCGAAGCCCTTCATCACCATCCCCTCACTGTCACCTTCCTCCTTCTGCCCAAAGCAGCTGACACAAAGAAAGTTGAAGGGGCAGCGTTTTTCCACAGATGCTGCCACTCTGACTGCTCAATTTAGCAGCCACTTTGGCAATTCCTCAGTGCCCAAAGCTGTTGAAAGGATCCTCGGTGTGATGAGGGGAAAAAATAAACAAGTCAAAGGCTTCATTAGGGAACGAGTCCATCAGCCGTGGCTGGGGGTGAGACATGAAGCCCTTTGCTTTGCTGGGGCTCTGCCACAACTTCTCCTGTCTTGTATCCTTTGCATTGGCCTCACCTTGGAGTTGCTGCTGGTGACCCTGGTGTAGCTGCCGCACAAGCATAAATTGGATGTGAGCTAATTAACTGTCAAAACCCAGGGCAAAAGACAATAAACCCCTGCTTCACCTCCTGGTGGGTTTCAGTCTTTCCTCTTTGATGTGACAGCTTGTCCTCCATTCCTTTTGCAAACAACTCACCATTGCAAGGGAAATGCAATACAGCGAGGCAATCACTTACCACCAGTGACAGCAAATAAACATGAAAAATGGGCTTTGAAATACTAAAGGACAATGATCAGAAAGGTTTCTTCTTTCATCCTAAATCATGATGTTTAGCACTCAGCTGTAGTATTATAAGTTATTTATAAATGTCTTGGCTTGTTAGGAAATATATGTTTTTATATAAAGATAAATAATGTTTTTAATCAGATGATAGATGTGCATGTTGTGCGCGGGGAGGGGGAAAGGTGGAGAAACCAAGGCAGAGTCGGTGTAATGTCCTCATCCTAATGGGGAGGCACCTAACCAAGCAAAATACTGCAAAGTGACATTTTCTCCTAGGCATGAGCAACACAGACGTGTTTGTATTGAAGGAAAGCTCATTAAAATTTCTGTCAGAAAATGAAATTCCATCAAAATCAGAATGTCTTACTGAGAGGTGTCAATCGCACAGATATTTGCAAACGAGGAACGTTTTCTGTTTTGCTTCGGAAAGGTAAAATTCTTATTTCTGTGTTTGTTTGGATTCTTCACACAAAATGTTGGTATACTTTAGTGGGATTTAATTTGTTACATTGCTTTGATGTTCTCAAAACAAAATTTTAAAATGTATCAATATGGATGGGTTCAAAACTGGATTTTTTTGGATTGTCACTTCATGAGAAATTTTAATTTTTTTTTGGTTCTGATTCAATGGAAAAACATGCCAGAATGTCAGTTTCTCATATGACACAAGTTCTGTTTTTCGCTCCACTCCAATTATAGCATTTGAATTTTGAAATTCAAAGAAGCAGAGAAAAACAGGAGGCAGGAACAAGATGTGTCAAAATCACCTTTTGTCCCCCCACCCCCCTCCCTCAGACACATGAATCAGCTTTGGCAAACTCAGCGTTTTCCAACATTGTTATTGGAATTGGAATATTGGTGTGTTATTATTTCCATGCTGTTGTAGGCACATTCCTTGCTGGGCCTTGCAGGAATGTACTTTTTTCTGGGAAAGCTCAGTCCCTACACCTGAACGTGGGATGCAACCTCCTCTTCCCACTGGAGGGGAAGTTTTTGCATGTTTTTTTGCATGGGTTTTGTTTGTTTTTTTTTTTGTGGATTCTCATTTCTGCTGCTTGTGAGGGATTTGGGTCATTTTGCTGATTGAGTGGTCAGAAGGAATGGAAGCTGCTGCTCTCTGCAGGCTCTGGGGCATCCTGCCGGCTTGGGGGCCTGAGCTATGGGCTATCAGTGTCCTCTGTACTGTGAGAGCTGCTAACAACAGCTCGAGAGCTGTGGAGGCAGCAGAAGGCAGCTGCACCCAAAATGAACAATCCCACCCCTCAACAGCAGCTGCTGTGCTGGCAGCTTTTATTTAAAAACAACTCCCAAGTCTTCCCCAGACCGTTTCACAGTGTGAGCATGATTCTGTGTGATTTGTTTTCTTTGCAAAGGAGTTGTAACGCACTTTGGAGCAGCCTGTGGACAGTCATAGGTGCATTTATTCAAGAGTTGGTTTATCATCTGAGGTGTAGCACCCTTTGGAAACACACAGGCAAAACGGGAATGCAGAAAGAGCCAGGCTGGAAACAAGACTGCAGTATTGCCTCAGCAGCCCCTTACTGCTGCACACGATTTGGGATTGTTTCAGGTGTTTCGAGGTTAAGGCAGCCTAGCTCAGAAAGTCTTCCAAGGGGCAGTGTAAGTCATGCTGGAAATGAGACTTCTGAAAAACAAGAAGAACACAGATTTACTTCCTATAGGATGTTTTTGGTGCCTGAAAATAAATTCCGTGCAGCAAAGGCATTTTCTGCTTAATTACATGATTTTGACAGGTTTTATTCCAGGAAGAAAATGTCACCATTTGTCACAAGCCAGCCTGAATAACACCTTGTTTATACATTTCTTTTCCACACTACTTTGAATCATACAGTAGTAAATTTGGAGCAGCTCTATTGAGTTCACTGGAAAGTGACTTTGGTTTTATATGGGTGGAGATAAAAAGAGTTTTGGCCTGTTGCACTTGGAGTTGAGGATAATCTAAGACTTATTATAGAAAGTCTCTGCCTATCTTGACATCGTTCAACTCATTGCACTCTCCTTCCCCACTTCAGAAAAGGTTCTGATTTACTTTAGGTTCCAGGGTTTGTTTTGCTTTTGAGGGAAGGAAGGAATGAAGACTTTCACTGTGGTGAAAGAAGAAGGGGGAAACTGTGACCTTCACATGTGATTTTGTTTGGCTTCTGTGCGGTTTTCAGAGGGATGGGGAAAATTAACTTGGTTTGCAAATGGTTCTCAGTGTGATAAACTGGCTTGCTGGGAACCCCTTCTGAAACGAGCCCTCCAACCTGGAACAGCTTCTTGTGGAAGGGGAGGAAACAAGCCTGCACAGCAAAAAGCTCTGCAAGTTTTGCTCTGTCCTGTAAGGAACAGGCTCTTCGTGGTGCTGTGAGAAGCTTGGGCAGTGATGGACGGAGGTGTGAGGGTCAATGGGGTGTGCAGCTGCCTGATAAGCCTTGCAGGCTGAAGTCCTGCTACAGTTGTTAGAAATCAGCCTTGTCCAGGGTTTATTGGCTCTGTTGGCTCCTTCAGGGTGACTTTTGGGAGAGCACAGCTATTAAATGCTGTCAGTCAGAGTGGCTCTGACTCCCAAAGAGAAGAGTGTGAGAAGGCACAGTAACAGTCTGTGAGGGCAAAGACGTGCCTTGGTGAAAGATTCCTTCAGCTGAATTGGAGTTGTGTTAAGTTCTTCCCTGAGGGCAAATACTTGATTTTATTTATGGCTCCTGAGTTAGAAGAAAGCATTCATTTTAGAGAGGTTTCAGAATTATTTCCCTTCTCTCTCCCACTTGTTATATTTAACTAGATCTGGCACTGACTATCGTTTCACGTGATAGAAACACTCTGCTATAGAAATCAGAAAAGAAATGAACCTCGTAACAAACTAAACTTATCTTCCTATTTCTTGGTTTCCAAATCAGGTTGCTGTGTAAATGCTTATACCTTGGGCCTTTTAAAATTCCCATCACTCCAGTATTTCCCTCCACTCAGACTCTGTGTTGACACTCAAGCCTTTTAAAAGACGTTTGTTTTCCGAAGATAACCATGGACGTTTTTGTGGAGTATTAAACCTTTATGCTCCAGCACTGCTTGCAACTTCAATAATGGGATAACCCATCAATGTGGGGTGACCCATTTAACCTTTTCTAGCCCTGCTGAAATGCAGAAAATTTTAACCTGCCCCTCCCTTCCCCTGGCAGCTCCCATTTCCCCACTGACCCTGCGGTTGTCTCCTACTGAGAGCAAATAGGCAGGATAACCATGTCCTTGGTTGGTGTCTATGCCCACATTGTGCAGTGAGAGCCATGTCTGTACTAAGAAATGTGAGGAGAAAGCTTAAAAGGGGCATAACATAGATTAGGGCAGCTAGAGAAATCTTGTTTTACATCCTTCCCTCCCCCCTCACCAGCATCAGAAATCTGAGAAGCCCAAGGGAGTGAGCAGCCAGGCAGGTTTTGCATCCTCAGGACACTGATTTGTGCTCAGCTTTGCCAGATTCCTGCAAACGGCTGCGCCAGCCTCCGCCTGCTTTGTCCATCTGCCATGGGCATGGCCAGAATCCAGGAGTGCTGGCTCTCAAAGTTCAGCCTGCTGGGCCTCCCTTGGGACTCCTCCTGTTTCCAGAGCTGATGGAATCGCTGCAGGGCTGGGCTGGAGGGGGCTGATGGCCCAGCACGCGGTGTTCAGAGGTCACTGAGCTGATGGATACAGCAGGGACCAGAGCTTTGGGGTCTGCTCTGCACACTGACACACCTGTAATAGAGCAGCAGACCCCTCTGATGATCCCGTGGCTTCTCCAACAACCTCTGTGTGAGACTCCTCTATGCTTTGGGAAATGGTTCTTTTTGCCTCTCTTCAAGCTCGTCTCTGAACCAGCCTTTGTGGCTCTCTAAGGTTTAGCTTTCTGCACCATTTATTTGTCGTCTGTTCCCACTTAAATTGCTAGTCTTGATGCCATATGGCTCACTTAATAGATAAATAAGCCAGTGTAGGTGGTGTAAATATTTTCTTACAAGTTAGATTGCAAATAAGGAAGTTATTTCATGAGAATAAATTGAGTTTTCAAAGTGAGATTAACAACAAGAACAAAAAAGTCTATTTCAATACTGCTCCAGAGGACTTCAACCTGAAGGTTTTGAATGCCTAATACATCCTCCTTTTTTTGTTTTTTTTTTAATAATCGGACTAGATTTTTAATTACTCTTTAACCTTTGGTAAAACTCACTAAGATGTATTGGCATGTTATAAATAGCAACAAAAGACCCATCTCTTTTTTTCTTTTTTTCAAGCACTGGATATAGTAGAAGAAAAAGAAATGTCAGGTGTAAGATTATATGATATAAATGGTGTAATGGGAAATATTAGGCAACTCTCAGTGCATTTACTGCTGTTCAACCCAACAACCTCTGTTCAAAGCTTAGCAAAGCTGCAAAGGCTAAAACAACAACAACACCTCTCTCCCATGAAAGTGCTCTGGGAACAGCTTGCAGCTTATTAAATTATTGCAGATACTATAAAAGGCTGTATCTCAAAGCTCATCTCTCAGATGTGCTCTCCTGTTGTGTACATTGAGCTGTGTACGGGAGGGAGAGGAGAGTCCTGATATTTACTGCCCTTAAAATGCTTTGAGGATAACACAGCCCCATCCATTTCTTGAACTCTGCCTTTTTTCACAGACTGCTTTAACCTGATCCTGTAAACAGGGGTGAGAACAGAGGTGTTTAGAACAGAGATGCCAAGGAGTCAGTGTGGAATGAAAAATCTAAGGAGGGGGTGGATGGGTTACAAACTCATCCTCTTTGCAGAAATCTGGAGTAAGACTGCTTGTTCAGGATGCAAGTCAGATATGTGAACATATCTGAATGTTGTTTCAAAAGCGAGAGTTTAAAGCTCTGCCATCTTCCAGAGCTCATTGTTACATGTGTCTTTCGGGGGATTTTTGGTTTGTTTTGTTTAAGCGAATAATTCCGGCTATTCACGGCTAAGCTGGGCTCCAACCTGATCTCAGTACCACTGGGTGGGCAGAGATGAGGAGCACTGGGGACTGTGCAGTGCCTCCAAGCAGACTGAGATCCCAGGGCTTCCTCCTCCAACACAGCACTGCCTTGAAGAGAGGGAAGATGTGGGAAGCGATACCCAGACCAGCCAAAGACGAGATCAAAGTTGGAACATGACGTGGCCTTAGGTGCCTTGTTAACATCTCAGTGCATGTAGGTTGTGCTTGGAAAAGTTCTGGTCCTTATCTAATGGAATAAATTGTTCCTGGCACTAAGTGTTAATGGCCTTGGGAGTAAGAGGACTACTGAAGCCCAGAGATATGAGGAGCATCTGTTGAGAGTCCGACTCTTGTGCGTTTTGGAATTCAGGCTTCTACTTTAACTATTGTCTTCTGAAGATTAGCCATCAGGCTGAGGCAGGCAGAGAGTATTTCGAGGGAGAAGCGGCAGAAACAGCAGAGTTGCAAGTGATTTTATCTAATCTGGCTTCTCAAAGGCAGATTGTGGCTGCCAGATCTGCTACAAAAACCCACTTGGGGTTTGCTCTCGGAAGAAACAGAGCCTGTTCGAGGGAGACGCAGCCATGTGCTGCTGTGGTGGACTACTGAGGCATCGATTTGTTCTGTTTGAACAGGATATGCAGCTGTTTTAGGCTTCTTGGGATTCAGCCACGCAGGATTTTGCCACAGAGTGTGAGCAGAGCATGCTGTGAAATGGGGATTTTGGCAGGTGGCCAGGGCTGTGTTTGCAGCTGAGTTTCTGACCTGGTACTGCCTTTGCCCTGTCTGGTATGGGACAGGCAGAAATTAGTGTGGGTTGTACCATCTTTTGTTCCTTCTCCTGGGCACACACAGGCTCCAAGCACTGCTGATACAAGGGTTTTGAAAGCAAATGTCCCAGAGGCTGTGGTGGCTGGCTGGGAGCCGGCTGCCCTGTGGGCTGGGGAGTTGGGACTGCCCAGCTCTGTCCCTGCACCAGCTGGGAACGTGCACTCCTGACACTGAATTCCTGGCCTTGGTTCAGCCACAGAATCCGGGCGTGGTGCTGGGGAGGAAGAGTCCCCTTCTCATCTCGCTGGTGGCCTCCAGGGAGAGTGGTGTTCCCAGGAGGATCCCTGTCGCCTGGCAGCAAGGAGAGCCGGGATGTGTCCTGACAGAAATCCTCACGTTGTGTTTCTTCCAGGCTGGCTGCCTCTTCTCTTCCCAGAGCCTGTGGATGTTTGAGGAACACCCTCCTATGCCCTGTCGACTGCAGTGTTTCCCTGTTCCTGTTGGTGTGGCATGCAAGGGTGGGCAAATACCTTCCCCCTTAACTTCTGTCCCCGAAATTTTCTCTGTCTCTATTGATCTGATTTGCTTTGCCACCAAGGATTTCCTTGTATCATTTTATAATAATTTTTGGCACTAAAAGCAATGTTTTAAAAATGTTTGCCCACCCCCGAAGGGCTCAAGGGTTATCTCACAGGGTGTCCTGTAGCCTGGAGTGTCACTGGGCCTCCCACTGTGGTGTTTGCAACTCAAAGGGACTCTGGGTTGCACGAAAAGTGTAAAGAAATGAACCTTTTTGTGCCCTGTGTCATCTGTGCTCGGAATAATCTGCTGGCAGAAATTTAATTTTGTTTCCAGTAATTTGAGGTTATGGATAGGATTACATCCCCCAGTCAGAGAGAGACATTAATCAAGAAATAGGCCTCTTAATCCTCCTTTCAATTTTAATGAAACACTGTAAAAATGCCTTTCACCAGGGGATGTCAAGTATCAGTTGTGCTTTGATTAACATGCTTTTGTGACAGGTTTACTGTTGTACCATGTACCAAGTTATTCAGCAACCTAATTCAAGCTGTCTGTCAAGAGAAAACAAGTACAAAGAGAGCATTATTTTCTCATTGGACTTGCAAAACCAGACTTCTGTATCTACGAACTTTTTTTTCGAAATGCTGGTTACTCCACACCCGTTGTGACATTTTTAACCTTCAGAATAAATGGGTAAAGGCTGGACGTGACACACATCACGCTGTCCCCTGAATGGCAATTAGGAAGGAGATAAGAAATCGGAAATGTTTTTGCAGCTGAGGTAAGTTAAGCACTTGCTTTTCTCACAGCAAAGCGGAATTTGGATCAACTCTTCTGGAGTATAATGGGTGTAAATCCGGGGCAATTGAGAGGAGCGCTGGGCCCTGAATCTTCAATCCTCTCTTCTCTTTTCCTGTCCCCCTTCTGAAGTCAAAACACATTTTCAATGGAGGCTTTGTGGTTTGAGTTGCAATTGGCTTCTTATCTGCTCAGTTTTTTCTAATGTGGCTTGATTATATTAGATATGAACTTCCTTGTGGCTGGAAGCCAGCACCAGACAGACTATTCTCTCTCTCCCAGCCACTGAAACCTGACAGGAGAATGCCAAGCCTTTTCACAGGAGTTGGTTTATTTTTAGAGAGGGATGTTTTTGTTCTTGTGTCTCTTAAAAGTGACCTCTTGAAACAGAATGGCTCCAGATCATCTCGAAGTAGAATGTAGCTGGAGACTGGAGTCTTCCACGCAAATGCAGCCTCTTCCAGCTGATATGGCACACAAGTCCACAAGCTGCACCCACCAAGCTGACACCCACCAAGTTTTAGCAGCTCAGTTAACAGAGAGACGTTTTCTGTGTGAGTGGGTACATCTGCACTCTCAAGCCATGGAATAGGATTAAAGGCTTCACTGTCCCCTCTCTTGTGTGTCAGCTGCTCTGTGGACAGAGGGAAGTAATTACAAGATGGTCTTTCCATTTGAAAACGTTGTAGATGAACTCTCAGTCCAATTCTGATGACTAATTGCTGCCTGGAGACTGTGGCACCACACGCCTTGCTTGGCTTCCTGGAGGGAAGGGCTGGTGGAGTTGCAGCTTCTGGAAGCGAGGGAGTCAGCGGGCTGGCAGCTGTGGCAGAGGTGCCAGTCCTCTCTGAACTGGGCTGTTTTTCCCAGCTGACCAGCCAGCAAGGGTTTTGCAGGAAGAAAGGCCATGGCGTGTTCTTGGCTTGTCAGGTTTCTCATGGCACCGAGACCTGACCCAACCTCTAACTCCTTCTGCTGCTCTGCCAGGGTGCTCTATGCGTGTGGTGACCTGGGAGGGTGCTCAGGAGCCATTTGTAACATCTTAATGACCATATTAACACCTCTAATTGTAAATGACAGGGCAATTAGTCACAGCATAGCAGTTTGAACAATTATGTTTGGCCTACTAAAGTGACAGAATATTCATTAATGCAATTAAAAAAAAAAAAGGTCTCCTCAGGATTTGCTCCTCTGAGGAGAGTAGCCTGGCTGTTTGTCTGCTTTAAGCCTCTTTAAGAAAAATGCAAGTTTGTTTGCAATTCTTGCCAGAAATTCTCAGCTGTCAAACCTGTTTATTCCACGAAGAACACTGAGGGCAAGTGTGTGTCTGCTCTGCCTCTGACTTGATTCACAGAAAAGAAGTTTAACAGAGAGAAAAGGGCCTCAAACTCGATTTTCCACAAGGCCAAAGAGTCTTGGGGCCTCTTAGCTGAATCCCAAACTATGGTGATGGAATCCACTGACAGATCCAGGGTGCACATATTCAGGGTCAGGAACTGTGATGGAGGTTGTGCCAGGTCTGAAAGCTTCTCAGTGTTTATGCTGCTTTGCACTCGAGGTCTCATCCAGAACCAGAGCTG
This sequence comes from Oreocharis arfaki, assembly GCA_013398015.1. Lineage (NCBI taxonomy): Eukaryota > Metazoa > Chordata > Aves > Passeriformes > Paramythiidae > Oreocharis > Oreocharis arfaki. Next base: position 164,331 of record VZRR01002766.1, on the reverse strand, counting down.
TTTGTCTGGAGGAGACTGCGTTCCAGCAGAGCCAATTCCAGCTTTGAAGGCCTTGCTGCCTTCAACAAGACTGCCAAAACCTGAGGCAGCAGAGAAATGATGTGCTCCATTTCTGACTCTCTCCATTGGATTTCACTGCTGTTAGGCAAGTAAAGGCACTTGTGGTATGATTTTGGCCATGAGACTGTTTTTCCTTGCAATGGAAGCTGCAAAATAGTGGATCAGCCACTTCAGTCACTTGCAAGAATTCTGTTTAAAACCCTGAGAACAGTTACTTTAACACATTGGTTTGGTTACCTGCTCACTTTGTGTCTCTTTCTCAGCTGACATGGAACAAGCAGTAATTTTCCAGGGGTATTTCACCTGATATTACCGTAACAGATGTGAAGGATGCCATGGGATCTCCTTGGGCTGGAGGTTTTTCCAGGACATTGCTGTGGGATTTTGGGTGAAGGGCAGCCCTAAATGCAGAGTAGTTTTCCCAACAGCCTTTGTGTGGTATTGCTCTCAAACAACATGCATGATGAAGCTGGGAATTCTTCAAGCAAACTTTATTTAACGTCTTAACCAACGAGCATCCTGGTACCTTGGGTGAGGTGGCACCGGTTTGGGGCTTCTTTATTGGTTTTTCTTTTTGATAACTCCATCTGAAATCTAACCGGTGAGGTTGTCATTGTTTCAAAAATAGCTTCACTTCTAAGTGAAAGCTGTCATTGCAGATGTGTTTTAGTTCAGTGGAAACATCAGGACTGTGTTTGGGACTGCAGGATCATGACATCTTTTTAAGCACAGTGGGAGACAGATGGGTGAGCTGCCAGCTTGATGCAAGAACAATAAGAACAAATGAGCTTTTTAAAAATAGAACAATTGCATTTGGAAAGAGGATTGGAGGGGGGTGAAGTTGAGAGGGAAATAATTCTCCCATGGTTCTATCCTGGTTTTTATATTAAACAAAACATGTTGCAACATTGTCTTCATTAGCAATGAAGTGACAAACTGGAGCACTTCCAAATTGGCTGGCTCCAAACTGCTTTCATATTGACCTGAAATGTCAGCTGCTATTATGTTCTGCTGACCACTGATTGCTTCCAGAGTAACATTTTCTCCTGTGAAATGGAAGAAGTTCCATCTCAGTGATCTCAGTGTCTCCTGGTGTTTGTGAAGTACGATAGTCATGGGAAATGATAGTGCCTTTATTTCAAACCACTTCTCAGTTTGAATGAAATGAATTGTTAATATTGAAGTTATTTACGCTGTGGGAGTGAGTTTTGTGCAAGAATGTTTTGCTCATCTGGAAGATCCCCCACTTCACCTTCCTGGAGTCAGAAAACCAAGGTGATGAGTGCCTATGATTTGTTTCCCTCCCTTCACACACAGGTACACAGTGGGGCTTGGACATAGCGATGCTGATATCCTGCTCTGCAGGAAAACGTTTAAATTTTCCTGTGGAACTATGTAAAAAACCATAAATATGGAGAACTGGTACTTCTGCCAGCAGTAGTTGAAGTTCTGTGATCGGGTATCAAATGATACGATGGAAAGCATGTTTTGTTTTATTTTTTTAATCCCATTTACAAGACAGGAGAATGTTCAGATAATTTTTATTTCACATAATGCTGGCTTAAAATTATGTTGAAATGTCATAAAGACCTTTTGGTCTTTAATTCTCAGGGAAATGAACTATGTGATCTGCAAGGTCTTTTCAATATTTCTCTTTTGAAAACCTGTGTAATATCACTTATTCACATTCCTGCACTCTATTTTTCTGTACTTATCACTTGAAAAAGTGATCAAAAGTTCAGGAAATAACAGGAAATAAGTCTATTTTTGGGGGTTTTTTTTGGAAAAGATAAACGGGTCAGTTATCTGCTAAAGTCCAGAATGAAATACACTGGACATATAACCCTACTGGATCTATTCTTGTAAAGCAACAGCAACTAAAAAAACCCCTGTAAAATGTAGGAAAACTACATGCATCCGTGTCAGCCTGTGGGCTTTCCCAGCATCTCAGTGGTGGTGTGGATGGACTCTACAGAGATGGCCTTTGGCCACGTCCAGTATCTATCCCTGTATCATTTTCCTCCTTCTCATTAAGGTCCTACTCCATAATTGTATTTACTTCATTTGTGAAAGAACTAGAAACAATGAATTTCCTAAAAGGAGGAAGAGAAGCATAAAGGAGAATGGTCATGATTCTGTAAGAGGCATTGACTGTCCTCTCTTTTGTGAGTCAAGGATGTGTGATTTTGGCCACTATTTTGCACAGTGAAATCTCTGACAGTTTTGTCTGTTTAGACCCATTCTCTCTTTCTCTATTACCTCTCAGTTCAAATTAAGCCCAACTCATGAAAGCTTTTATGAGAATATCATTTTCAGGCAGTTTTTAGAGAGCTAATTCCGTTCTATCTGATCAGTTACTAAGAAAATAAAATCTGCAACATTTATATCAGCTCCTAGTGGAATTCTAAAGTATCCCAAATAAAGTAAAAACAACTTCTTGCTGAAGCAGTAGATGTAGAGTTGAGTGTTGGCAGGACCAGAAAAAAATATTGTTTTCTAGCGCTGTGCTTGGTATTTCTGAACACTGAGTAGAGTTCAGGCAATTAAAAGAGGAAATCCATAATATGGCACACAAAAGCAAATGGTTAGCTGTGTGGAGAACAAAAACAATTACTCCACCACGAGGAGGTTTCACCAGAAGCACGGACATTCACAGGCTCTTGTGATACCCAAACAGCAGCTCAGGATGTTTTCCTTGCATATAACGAGTTATGTGACTTTATTAATGGCAGGTTTCAGGCTGCCTTCTTCAGGGCTGGGGGTCAATCTGTACAACATCCCGCAAGGAAGTTCTTCCTAATGAAAACAAACTGTCCCTAGCAGAAGCCAGGCAACATCCCTGGTCCTGTGGGGAGCCTAGGAGCTTGCTCTGTGCTTGCAAAGCAAAAGGTTTGGATTGGGAATTATTTGCGCTGTTACCTTGGGGGCCTGCTGTAATACCAGGTACAGCTTTCGTATTCAAGCTGCTTGGGATAGTCAGGGAAAAGGGAGAATTTTTTCTTCATTTTTTCACTTCATTTTACCATGACAGTGAGATGAAGGTGCACCTACATTTGTGCTAATACTGCCCTGGGATTAGAAGCAATGTTGGAGAATTATTTTTTTTTTTAATTTCAAAGCAATTAAAGGGAACAAAATAGGAAAATAGGTGCAGATCTTCTTGTCACTTGCCAAGCTAAAACGGCAGAGGAGGCTTGGATATTTTTCACCCCTCTGCTGAGAAGAAGGCTGTTTCAGGCAGCTGCTGGCTTTATTCCTGCAATAATCCATGGAGAGAGCAAACAGAATGGCTCTGGGGACTGGATCTGGGAGATGCTGTGCTCTTGTGTGTGAGAGAGAGAATGCGGAGGAGTAGCTGCAGCACAGAAGAGAACAATGGTGAGGTGAGTTTCTTTCTGAGATGAAGGGACTTCTGATGAATGAAGCCATGACTAACTGCTGCTGGCCTTTGGAGAAGGAGATTGGAGCTTCCAAAGCATCCCAGAATAGCTTTGTTTACAAAACTTGCAAATAATTGAAATATTAGCAGTGCTATTGAGTCATAGGGAGATGAAACGGTTTTACAGCTGCTGTGATGATTCTTGTGAATCTGCAGGGGTTTGTCCATTGGGAATTTCATCCCTAAGAGTAGAAACAGCAGCTCTTAGTATGAGTCAGGGCTCATGCTTAGCAGAAGGCAATTAGGGCATGGGTAGATTCAGTAAATGTGAGTCAGTTCAGCAGCAGGAGTAGACCACAGGGCTCCTTTGCTGGAGCCCACCCCGTTTTTCTCCAGTCTGGTCCCTTACAAGCTCTTTCCCTTTCGAGCAGACCGAAGTCCTCCAGAGAACTCCAAAACAAACAGCTCTCCTGAAGCTCCTTTCAGTGTGTAGTTGCTCAGCTGCCTTTACTGATGCTCTCTGAAATGTCTGCCCAACAAACCAGGCTTGAAGGGCACCAGAGGAGCGATCCTCATCCTCTGGGAACAACGGAGCTCTGCACAGCAAGGCAGGGCTTTAGGGATGGATTTCTGCTCCCTCCTTGGTTCAGGGTGCTGGCCCTTGGGAATACAGGTGAATAGATTCCTCAGGGTGGGTCTGTCCCATCTTGGGTTTTATCATAGCCTGCAGAGCAAGAGGGAATTTTGTTGGATCCCCTTGTTAAAACATTAGCTGCACTTCACTGAAAAGTCTAATGCTTTAAATTCTGCTGCAATGGCCTCCCAACCCCTGCAACTGTAGGGGGGGGGAAATTCTGGCCAAATAAAGGATCTGTGAAAAGAAACATCTCTTTTTATATGACACCCTGTTAGCCTTAATAACAGTTTTCTCTCTGTAAGTGCAGCAAAGTATGGAAATATTGCTGTGCTACATGGTGCAATTTTCTGACTGTGATTTTCTCTGATAAAAGCCTTCAGAGAGTGCATTTGCCTTCCCACTTATCTGCCATCAAAAGGCAGCAAATACATGAAAAATTCAGCTGTCACTCTAAACAAAATATACAATTACTCTGGGTTGATGTTTTAAGCAGAAATAATTTCCATAGCAGAAAACCCTGCAGCTATTTTCTAAATGCTGTGGTGTTTGCTTCTAGCTTTTTGCATTACGCATGTATCACCTGTTTTGGACATTAGAATGCAAAGATGAGATATCATAAGTTAAAACTTAGCACTTGCCAAATTAAATATTTTCTGGGCTGAGCCCTCAGTTTATTACTTGACTGCTGTTTTGCACAAGAGAATGAAAAATCTTTTCTAACATGCCAAAGGAGGTTATTTTAGGAAGCTGACGAAGAGGGCAGATGTTATTCAAGTGGTTGGATAAGAAAAGGAAATAGTACATGTTAAGCCTTCTGGAATAACCAGGTAGATGAAAGAAAGTGGAAATGTTCCCGAAATATGCTGATTTGTTTGGACAAACCTAAGCAGAAAATATGAGATGGAAATTTGACACTTCATCTTTCACAACTTGAAACATTAAATTAAGGCTGCTTATGTCTCATTTTGCTTGGAATAAATTACTTTCGGGGTATCTCTGAGCTTTGAAAGCACACAAAACCCAGAACAATGATCCTGTGGTTTGGTTTCACTTGCTTAGTGTTTTTTTGGCACACAACTTATACTAGACATCAAGAACCTTAATGCAACTATTTAAAAGCTGAGATGGAAATTTTTCTTATCTTGTTTCTAGGGCTGAACCTAAAAATAATAACCAAGTAAGAATCAACTTATCTTGGCAAAACAAACAAAACTTTTTCCTTTTGACTCAAACTGAAAGATCATTGGAACAGACTACCCAGAGAAGTGGTGGAATCACCATCCCAGAAAGTGTTCAAAAAAGATGTGGATGTGGCACTTGAGGATATGGTTTAGTGGTGAACTTGGTGATTCTGGGTAAAAAGCTGTACTCAATTATTTTAGAGGTCAGTTCCAACCTTAATGATTTTATGATCTGTTTTCTTTTGGAAGTCACTTAGGCTTTATTCCTCTTTCTGTTAGCCCAGCTTAAAAAAAATTATATCTCATCTGTGTCATTCTGAAATGCCAACTCAAAACAGTTTAAAACTTCTAAAAGTATTTTAGCACTTCTAAACTAGAACCGTTGAGTTTGAAAGGGAAATCTCCCCTCCTGCTTAAGGCAGGAATACCCAAACCCTTTGAAAACATGAAGAAAAACCCTATTCCGATACTTTTAGTGTCACAGAATCACAAAATCATTTAGGTTGGAAGGGACCTCTGAACAGGATCTATTCCATCCCCCCTGCAGCAGAAGGGTCAGCCAGAGCAGGCTGCCCATGTCTGGTCGGGTTTTGATGTTTCCAGAAATGGGGATGTCTTCCTGTTTTCTCCTGAAACTTGAATATTAATGCATTAGTAGTTTTTGTCTGTCCCTAGATTCCATCTCTGCAAATTCAGCACATTTCAAATAGAATACAAAAAAACCCTCCCACTTCACTTTTTTTTTTTCCCCCCTGGGAGACATTTCCCAGAAAATACTGCCATTTGCTCCAGTCTGGGTTTTGTTATCGTTGGTTACATGTGTGGCGTTCTCTGGAGAGCACTGCAGCATCTTCTGGATTCATACAAGGAAGTCTGATTCACTCTTCTTGTGGAAATTTTTGTATTATAATTAAACCTGGCTTTGGTTCAGAGGGTCTCTGCAGCAGGGATTCAAATGTGCTGGTGAGGTCATGTCACCAGTTAAAGCCCCTGCCATGAAACAAAGCCCAGAATGCAGATTCATGGCCCTCAGTTAAATTACGTTAATTCAGTTTGAGAAAATGAGTATTTAGCATTTCATGCTGTGTGAAGACACCATCCCATAGTGGCAGAAAAAGTCATTGACCTTCCCATGCAAGCAGCTTTGCTGGTTATTGTGACCCGAGCCAGCCCTGCTCTCCAAGCGGCCACAGGTGTGTTGTGCCAGACTCTCACTGCTGGAAGGTTCGTGGGTTTTAGTTCGTGGATTTTAGTTCGTGGATTTTAGTTTGTGTCACACTCAGGTCTAAGCTGTAGAACCTCATCAGTGTTTCCTGGTCAAGTCACCAGCACCTATTCCTAGGCACAGACCACTTGCCTGCCTCTCTCCTCAGGATGCTGGAGCTAATTCCAGGCTCTGAGAAGTCCAGTGCATAGCAGGACTCAGCCTACAGAAGCAGGATTTTAAGAAGAAAAATAGAACAAGCCTCTTGGTGAGACTTGGACAAGTCAGCTGCTCTGCTGTTCATGTTTATCCAGCAGTGGTGCTCAGCTCTACAATTAAAGTAATCTAACACACTTGCATAAAGGTCAGGCAGCAGATGCTGCCACTAGACCTGACAGATTCACTGATAATCTTCACTGCAAGGCGAAGCGTTTAAGGAGGAAATGAAGTATCAACTTCAGTGTTTCCAACCACACGTGCACATTCACAAATAAGTGTCTTAGCAGAGAGCTTATTCTTCATTTCCAAGTAGAAATATGCACTACTAAGGCTCAAACTTTTGAAAACCATGCCACACACAATAAATAAAATGCATTTTTCAAGTAAGATGTGTGACACATCTGATTAACAGTTCTTTAGCTACAGTCAAGTGTTTGTGTAGTTAACGGCAAACGTGTTCCCAAGAATGAATGGGTATTTCATTAATATACAGAATATCTTTGCATAGTAATAATGGAATAAAAATCAAATTATTCCGGAGTCTGACTAGGCATTGAGTGGAGTTACATGAGAATGTAAATTGGAAAGACAAAGGGCCGTATCTCTGTATTCTCACCAATCTTTTATAGGTAATGAATTGTTTAGAAAATGTAGCTAAGGAAAAGCTTTTGAGTTGGAGCCTGACAGTCCTTCAGGTTATTCTTAGAGGTTATCTCTGCAAGGCAGGTGGATGAGGAAAGAGACAAGCTTAACCCTATAAAAATAATTATGATGTATTATTAGCAACTAATGGCAGTCTAATGGAGTCTTTCAGCAAAGACACCACTGGCTGTAATTTCTCTCTGTCATCTGCATAAAAAAGCAAGTATTAATGAAACCTATATTCTGGTCATTCCTCAAACTCAGTTAAATTAGCAGAAATTAGTAGTGAAATCAGAGGGAAACCTTTCTGCACCGGAAACTTCTCATGGCTCAGAAAACTTCCACATTGCTATTAATGGGAACACCCCAGCAGGGCAGCAAGGCTCAGCACTGAAATCAGCACTAGAAATCTGTTCAGACCACATGATCTATTAGATCCAGAGTGTACCTGGGCTTTTGCCTGTCTTACCTAAATTTTTCCTTCCTCACTTTTTTTTTTTGCATCAAACAAACTGACATGATTTTATGATGATTTATGTATCAGAAGTTGTTGGACCATTTTTATGCCTTCAAAAGGCACAAAAAGTGCCCGTAATAACTGTGTCTCTACAGGCTTTGTGACAATGGACAGCTGGATGGAGGCCAGAGACCCTACACATAGCCCCATAAAATCAACAGTGGGAAAAAAAAAAGATATCACTGTAAAAATGGAATATGAGAGAGTGTAATCAGCGAACAAACCACTGGATGCATGAAGTTGCACTCCACAGTCCATTGCCTAAAAAGACTTGGGTAATGTTTGGAGGAGGGAAAAAGGAGAAGGAGAAGAGGACAAGGATGACATTAGCAAAAAGCAGGGCACATTACACAGTCAATAAGTAATTGCTGCAATTGGAGCTCATCATCTGCTTAGCACTTAATGTCTTGGCCTTTTCAGAGTGAATTTTATTAATACTAATGTCTGAAGAAAACAGTGCAGTCATTATCTCTGTTGATCCTTGTGATGTTCGCAAGTGAAGCTCATCTCCCCTTGCTTTTGATTACTCGACTCTACCAAATTCTTCACGCTGCCAAGGGCTCTCAGACCTTAAAACGTGCCCCCAGGGTCTCTGAGGAGAAGGAGTATCAGCACTGCTCCCCTACAAACACATACCAACTCCTCCCAGTCACATTATTTTCCCTCAGACGTCTGGAAATGGAGCAAAAAATGCCAGAAGTCATCACCTTCCCAGGGGTCAAGGTGGGACCAACCAGCCTGTAGTTTTCTCCAGCAGACCTCTCAGAGGTGATGCTGAAATGCCTCACTGGAGGGGGATGGCTTTTGTTCAAACCCTGTTCTTTAGAAACCAGAGCGTGAATTTCTTGTATGAATTCTGCTGATCTTTTGCTTTTATTTCTCTTCTGTTTCCTTCCACCAGTTTCCCAGTTAAGAGTAGCTATTTGAGGTGCTCAAGGCCCTTGCAGCAAGAGCAGAAATGTTTGCAGTCCCGCAGAAAGATGTTTTCTGTGGATTTTCTCTGAAATTGCTGGTCAAAAATAATTTGTGTGCTCTAAAAGTAAGGGTAAAGCAGAGGTCTTGGAATGGAAGTGTTGCAAAGACCTTATTCTTTTTCAAACGTTGATTTCTTGAGGAAGGGAGATCATCAACAGGAGAACAAAACAAACCTTCACATGCTGGGGTGGGCCCATTAGAGGAATGCAGGCTCATTAGTCCTGCTAAACATGATACTGCGTGTGAAGTCAAAAAGCAGAGTGAGGTCTGGAAAACTTGGCAGGAAATCAGCCAAGATCCATTATATTCTCTTTCATATGGCTGAGTAGTGGTGGCACTAATTGAAGGCCGGGCCCTCATTTTGCTGACTAACATGGGGCCATTTTAATTTCACCTGATTATGTTGCCCTGTTGCAAGAAGTCTGACAAAAACAAGGTTTGTGGAGACTCCTACCAATGAATCCTTGGCTGCCCAAAAGCTCTCTTGGCAGCTAGAAGGTTTCTTTTAATAAGTGGACTGACCCATTTTTCATTTCTAAACATCCCAGATAAATTTGCTACTGTATTGCTGCACTTCAGTTGAAGCTGACCAGGTTTCTGCAGCTTATCAATCTGTGTTTACTACGTGTGTGAAACTTTAAATATTGAAATGGAAATATTAAATTTGTTGCAATTCCTACCCACCCCCATAAGAAAATGAATTGAGCAAGACTGGCCACCTGAGGGTTGCCAAAGAGTGGGAGTAGATGAAATAAGTGCTGTTGTATGAAAAGACCATACAATAGTGGAATTGTTTTGGGAGAACTTTATGTCACACACTTGGACAAGAACTGTGATTCTTTGCTGCTTTTATCAACATTATTTGTAATTTCCTCTTATACTTCCCCTGCTCTTTCTGTGCAGTTCCCTGAGCAGGCCCGCTCAGCTGTATAATAAGGAGATGAGTTTTACCTCCTTTTTATCACTGCAAATCTAAAGTGACTCTGCAGAAGTCAAACTGATGTTGGCTAGGGGAGAAATGGTCCCACTAAAAAGCTTTCTAAAGAGAAAAATTCCCTCTCCATTTGTGGAACAAATTAACTACTAGAGGCATCCAGCTGGATGCACCTCTCTGGGGCCAATGACCAGGGAGATTTAAAAGTCCATTTTGCTAATGCCTAATTCCTCCTCTGCACAGAGGAAGCGTCCTCACAAGCTGGGCTGTGGCAAGGTCCTGAGTTTCCATCAGGGAAGGGGTTTGCATCAGCGAGGAAACATTCCGTGATTACGACTACCAACTGCCTTAATCATCGGCTTGAATTAAAAGTCACTGACGAGTTGCTCTGGGAGCCGTGTGGCTGTGCAAGGGAAAAAAGCCAGAAGGAGCATTTCTGAGCGAACTCAGTGTGCCAGGGAGGGATCATCCTTCCCCTCCGTTGGCTGCTGACACATCGCACAGAAATGGGGCTCTATCAGAACCGGACGGGCCCTTTTACGAGGCAGAATCTGCCCTTTTGCTTCTTTTAGGGTATGGCAGTGTGGAGGCTGCTTTGTTTGAGGAGGGGTGTCAGTGTGTGGTGCCACAGGGATCTTGCTGCTGGATGGCTTCTCCAAACAGGGCAAACCTGAGTCCTGCCTTGTGTTGCCCAAATGGCTTCTCCATGGCCAAAAGAAGCTGGGTTTGGAAGCCCATCCTTCTGGGGACCAGCACCCAGCGCCCTGCCTAGGGATTTCTGGGAAGCAGGAGCAGCCTTCTAGTCCCCTAAGCCATCTAGTGGTGCCGTCCTTGCCTATTGAGCAGAACATCTCACTGAAAAAAAACATAAACAGCATCTCATTAACGTGAAAACAGCGATTAGTGCCAGAAGCAGGCCAACCACAATGAAAGCATCAGTGCTTTTAGTGGGTTACCAAAGCAACAGAAGTTCTGGCCTGGAAATGGCAGACAAGATAAAGAGGTGGGTGCCAACACAGGATGCTCAAGGCTAAGAAGATTGGTCTGGTGTGATCTGTTTTGTGCTTTTGTCCTGGTGTGTGCAGCCCTTTATGGATCCTCAGCGAATGAGGCTGGGATTTAAAAAGCAAAGCTGAACTCTCCGACCTGAAACCTCAAATCCTTTTCTGATGGTTTTTGTAACTGGAAAGCGGAAATAGAGTCTTCGGTAATTCAAAAGAGATTTAATGATCAAAGCTGCAATTAAAAGCGTGGTGAGTCATCTTACAGTCGTCCATGTGCTAAAACGCACAGGCTGTGCAAGAGATCATGTTGTCATGGCTGGTTTTACTCAAAACGAGGAGAGAGGAGCTGCTATTACTTCCAGCTTCAGAAACAATCTGAGTTCTGCAGACCTGTGTTTATAGAGCAGAAGAAAAGGCAACACTCCTGACTCGCCCGTTTGTGTATTTTATTTAGTAGTTCTGTCTGCAGCATCTGAATTCATTATGCTGCTTTATTGCTTTTCTCCTTCTTTCAGGGTGTCTGCTCTCAGTAGGAATCTTGATTTTTTTTTTTTCATTTACACTAACAAATTACCCACCAAAACAAACACAGAAGAGCTGATCTTTAGAGTATTATGGTTTTCTTTTTGCTTTCTGCAGCATGCACTAACAATGAAATATTTAACTGAACTTTTCGCAGCATGTGCATTTTCTCAAATTAAAATTACAAAAGACAAGGAAATGAAGATAAAAATATCCAACCACTCTGTTTCTCAGAATCCCTCACAAGTAATCTAATACTTCCCTTTAAATCCTGTTGCTTTATTCTACTCAATACAAAAAAATAGTGCTAAATAGAATTTGGTTTTAGTAAAGGAGAAACTTCTTCCTGAAAACATTTCACCTCTCACACACAAAAGCAGCTAAAAGGCAGCAGGAGAATTGGTAAAATGTACTACTGGAAAAATGTAATAAGAATTTTGATAATCTGCTATAAGTCTTGCTTTCCCTGTTCCTCAGTTCCCTTCATAGTGGCAGTGAGGTATTTCATGTTTTATTTTCAATTTCTCATAATGGTTGCAATATTCAAACTCTAACCCACTGGAATGTGATTGCCTACTTTACAAAAATCATTGCTGTAGCTCTGCTCCTACAGGTTTATTTGTAAAACAAGCTTCTTTATCTTGCCATTTTTGACATCAAGTGCCTCCAGTCAGCGACAGATAGGTATAAATAAATGCCAGCTTTTACAAGAGTCCCAAAAGGAACATCTAAAGTAAAATATAATGCAAACAAATAAATTGGTGTTTTCTTCCCCAGCTTTATCTGAAGAGAGACCTGCTCTGTATGCTGAGAAGCAAATCAGGTTATCAGATCTAACAAATCTTGCAAACAAGCAAATTCAAATATCTTATCGCGGATCAAACCCGTTGTGGTCACCTCATTCAGTTGACGTAGCACTCCTGTAGAAAATGCTCTTAAATCCTTATGTTACTTTATAAATGCAGTTGTTTAGCAAATGAGAAATAGAATTGCTATCTTTGTATTTTCAGTGCATGAGAATGGCCTTTATCTACTGCAGTCAGAGGGTTGCCACAGTTAAATGGGGAAATAGAAGGAAGCTCTGTTAAGAAAACATGGATCTTGAACTCAAGATTTTATAGACTTTTTCTAAAGGTGGCTCAGGATAGGACAAACCTTTGATGTCTAAACTTGGAGGGAGAAGCAATCCATCTATGAATTGGGCAATGGTTTTATCATAGCTCAGCCTTGCCTTGCAATGGGGGGAACATTAGCAGAACAGATGAGAACTTCTCCAGAACTTGGATATGGATTTTGAGCGAGTTTTGACGAAATCTGTGAAAATCCCGGTGCAGTCTGAGCTGGTTTGTACCTGCCCACGGGTTCAAAGAGCTGTAATTGCTCTGCTGTGTTAGCGCAATGTCTTGGTCTTGATGTTAAGAGCAAGGGCAAAACCCTGTCAAGGGAAAGCCTAGACTGTGCAATTATGAAACTCCTACAGGAATTCCCACCTGTCAGTCACTGGTTGGCTGATGGTCTGGGCCAGCACTGCTTTCATGTCTTATAGGTCACTTGTCCTCACCAGGGACATGGTGAAATTCTTATTGTCCAGGCCAACAGGGCATCTTGTGAAGTGGAATGACAGGGAACCTCCACATCTTGTAGCAATGAGTCCCACAAGCTCATAATGTAGTTGGTAAATAAAATTAAAAATCGTTGCATGAATTTGAAACTTTCCTCTTTTCCCCTTCCTAATCTCATTGTGTAACCCCCACTTTTCCACAACAGAAGAGAAAGTTATGGCAATTCACTGATGTTAAAGGAGTTGATGGGAGAATATGAGAATCCACCCTGTGTGCCTTTATTTTTTCACGAATCTCTGTTCTGTTCCACCATTCTGGTCCCTTCTCTAAATTTAGCCACCTCAGACATTCCACAGTCTTGTCATATATTTACTGTGGTAACTGTCCTGGACACTCATCCATGCAAGTGGGGATGGCTTTGCTACCAGATGTAATCATGAGTGGATGACTTTAATCTTGATGAGAACTAAAAGCTTGATGTTGAGGAGGAGGATTTTTCAAGGCTCAGGCACTGAAGGCAGTGACAAAATTTGGCTCCATTGTACTTATTTTTTATGTGTGTTCAAAAGAGGAAAAATACTTTCATTTTAATATCAATCCAGCAATCTAAACTGAGAAGGAAGTAATTATACATGAAAGAAATACAGTCTTTTGTAATAACACTTTTAAAGTATCAGTTTCATTCTATCATAATATTTTTATGATCAGATTTACCTTCTAATATTTTAATAACTTTGGTATGAAGTAAGGAAGTCCTTTGTAGCTTATCTCAGAAGCCTGTCTAGGACGTAGCACTTAATGAGGTTTATAATTCAATATGTCCACATCTGCATCTCTAATAATGCCTAACATTTAATCTTCATTGCACCACTTGAATCAAAAGATCTAAAATTAAACCTACTGCAGCTTAATCTAATAATAAACATGCATGACATTTTGTGCAAAATGTGTGCCTGATCAGAACGGTGCACTCTTACAATTGTATCAGATGGAGAAAAACAGAGTTTAATCAGCCCAAGGTGGATGGTGACATTTAACTCCCACCAATACATCTACTTTGGGAAGCTTTAAGATCCTGACCCTGGAAGAAAGGGCTGGTTGTAAGATCATTACCAAATTTAGGCCAAAATCCCACTAGTTAGAACAGCATTTACACATACTCTTAACTAGTGGTGTGATCTTCAGACCCTCTAACTCCAGACAGGTAATTTTGGTACCTTCAACAGGAGCTGTGACACTGTATGGAGTCAGTGGTAAGGTGCTCCTATTTTCCCTCATAATTAGCTGGAGGATGTGAGATCCAGAGGCACCTGGGTGTTGTCTGGCTTGTCATCCCTGCAGCGCAAGTGTCCTTCCCACCTCCGCTCCGCCTCACCCTTGTGAGATGTTCTGATCCTGCTGGGACCACGTCATCCAGTTCTCACGTGGGAAGGGGAATCACTCTGGATCATAGGAATAGACTTTCAGCCACAGCCATGACATTTGGTGGGGTTTGGTAGACACAGCAGCAGGGTTGTGCTCCTCCACTGAAGAATGAGGGACTGCACATGAGATGTAGATTTTTTTTGTGCCTGGAAGGAACTTTGGATGAGAAGATCTCCCTGAATTAACGAGGCTTTGCACAAGCAGCCAGAGCAAGGAGGCCAATTTCTGCAGAGCTTTTTGTGGGCTCAGGGCTTTGCATGGCGCATGTGGGTTGCTGTTGTTTCTTCTCAAGTAAATATTGCTCTGTAATCAGGTGCTGTGCTTCGGGGGCTACAGCAGTTCTGCCTTGTGACACAACATTTATCTCTGTTGAAAGTGAGACAAACAAGCAGGAAAGACAATACAACTTGCAGAGACATCATGCTGGAGAGCAGGCAGAGTTAGAATTGTCTAGAGCCTGTTCAGGTGAAATGATGAATTTATGAAAGCTGAGCCCAGGTATTTAATGAGAAGCTAAAACTTCTCATTTATCCTCTCATTTATTCTTAGGTCACCTACACTCATAATCACTATTTTAATTTGTTACAGGTGCAAAAATTAGCAGTGTCAGTAAAAGATTGGAACTTATATTAGACCTTGATTCAAGATGTGTCCCTGTATGTAAGGGGCTCTGGCTGTGGAACTGTAGAGCAGTCAGAGTCTTTTTTAAAAAATGTGCTTTGGAGCTAGAATGGTGAACAGCAGTGTAGCTCCTTCACCTGAGACACCGGTGTGATAATCAGAAGAAGCCCCCCTGACAAATAAAAAGGCAGTTCTTCACCAGGATCTGATCAGGAGAGTTTGAAATCATCTGGGTCAGGATAAGACACTTTGGAGGAGAAGGAAGACTGGTGAAAACTCTGCTGGGCCATCGAATCCCCTGCTGAAGCTGAATCCTCACAATTTAACTGGGCTTCATCTGGCTTTAATTAAACAAGGGATGATCAAAGTTCACGGATCTCCCTCATCTCCATCAGCATGACAAACTAAAGGTAAAAATTCTCAGTATCTTTCTGCTCCTTTGAAGTCAGTAGTGAGCTCTGTGCAGTGTGTGAGGACACGAGTGCCATTGGGACAGCTGCCAGTTCACAATAATTTTGACGTAATGCTTATGCAAGGGGAGGGAGAAAAGCTGCATCTTGAAATTATAACTTTGCAGCTGTGGGTCCCCTCTCCTCCCCCAGACTAGTTTTATCTTTGGGATTTGCTTTGTCTTGTGGTGATGCTCGAGGCACAATTACATCTAGTGAATCCATTCTCTTAGTTTTTCTCCAGCTATACATCACAAACTATTCCGTTTTTGTACAACCATTTCCCCTCCTGCCTTCCTTGCATACTAGTGAGGTGAGCTGGAGACTCGCTTGATAAAAACATCCTGAACTAAACCAGCTGGAAATAGAGAGTATAATAAGCTAGCCTGCTGTCAGCCCTCATCTATTTTTGTTTGATCAGTATCTGATGGTGATTGAAAGGCTGACTTCTCTGAGTTAACCACCTTGAGGCCAACCTTGAAATCGTGTCACATTTGGCTACGTGATAGCATCTTAAGCATGATGTTAGATCTAGAGCATACACAGTGCAAAAATAAACCCCAGAAAACTGGCATCTTGCTACACTGCACAGCAAAGGAAAAGCAACCTGGAAAGAATCTGACAGACGTGCAAGGAAATGGAAATGCTGCAAGGCAGAAGAGGAGCCGGTCCATGTGCATTAGCAGCTCTGGGCAGGACAAAGCAGTGACTTCCCCAGGGTCCGAGCTGGCTTCATGTCTAGCTGTGCTTGCAAAATAGTGTCTCTCCTCAGCAGGGAGGATCTGTGTCAGGGCAGCTTTGCCTGGGTCTAGCTCAGGAGGGCTGAAATCAGAGCACTTCCTGGAGGTAACAGGCTCTTGTTTGCTGGGGATTGGATTAGGGTTATGGAGGGGATGGAGAGCGTGTTGGTTAGTCATGCAGCTGTGCTAGGGCTGTGGAGGATGCTTATACAGGGCTCATGAGTAGGTAAAACAAAATGAATTTTGATTATGTCAAATTAAGTCAGGAAAAAGTGACAGTGACAGCTCTGCTACAGAGGAGAGCATTGGTTGTTTTCATTTCAGTTTCTGTTTTCTGACTGACAGCCACAAATAATAGCTGTGAGGCCAAAAGATACAGATCTTCAAACCAAACCTCCCTGAAAAGAAGGGAGGAGTGCTTTCAGGGGTTGTGGAACTGAAGCTAACAGCAACAAGCCATGACAATGAGCTCCAGAAGGGAGAGTTAGCAAAGCCAATGCACCTGCTGAAAAGAGTGATGGTTCAGCACAGAGGCCAGGAATAGCAAGGGAATGGTTGTGTGTGAACAGCTCTCGCTTTATCTGCACTGGAAATGCAAATGGGAGCTCTCTTGTATTGCCACAGGTGTAAGAGATGTCATGGGGATGACATAAAACATGGCTTGACTCTGGGCCAATGTGCTGTGCTTGATGCAGGGTTGCATTTGAGATGCTCTCAAAATAGCGTGATAAAAAAAATAGCGTGCTGCTATCACGAGAAGATATATGAGAGAGGTCTAAGCACGGCACCTGCCAGGAGATAAAGGACTTTGTAGAACAGAAGTTGCAGCTGATACAGAAATTGTTTGTTTTTTTCAAAACACTTTAATATTGTTCCTGTATTGGCTTCTCTAGCGGGTTTCTCATGAGATGCTGAGGCTGGTCTCCTCTGGTATGTAATCCATAACATACCAGTGGTGCTTTCTAATGCCCTTCTGAAAGGCAAGGATTTTTCCCTTAAATGGAGAATCTATAGAAAACCATTGTGATCGATGATGAATACTTTCTGTCAGGGCAGCCTTTCTCTCTTGGTGTCTGCTTGAGATTTTCTTTTATTTTCTTACCAAGCGAAGCTCCTTTCAGCTTCCCAACTGAAAGAGTGGTTGTGTTTTCACCTGCACAGTTCATCCAACAAAGCTCCCCTTTGGATGGGGGGATGAGAGGCTACACACAGCTGGGCAGGGCTTTCTGCCTGACAGTGCACACGGGCTGAGCTGTGCCCCAGGAGATCAATATTCACCATTGGACACGCTGGTGCAGCCACACTGCTGCTGGGGAGCAGGTGGGGCTGGAGGCAGGGGAGCTTTAATAAGCAATTGGACAAGAAGAGGTTTTAGAGGGCAAGGAGGACTTGCCCTTCATCCTGTTTGTCCCTGGAGTTCAGTGCTAGGCTGAAACAGGCTGAACCTCAAACATGACCTTCAACTCCTTGGTGCCACAAACAGCCAGGGGAGTCGATGGGAAAGGTGAGTCTGGGAATTCTGCTGTATTTTTACTACGGCGGTAAAATGTTAATGTCAATGCAAAGCCCTGAGAGCTTCAGGAGCACTTGGTGCCTGTGTTGCTGTAGTGGAAGCAGAACTGGATGGCTCCCCAGCCCCACCTCTGCTCCAGGTGAGTGTGACAACCCAGCACACTTGCACGTAACAAACCTCCCACCCCACAGCTCGCTGGCTGTTTATCCCCACCAACTCTGCTGGCATTTTTAGCTAATAGGTGCAGAAAAAGGAACAAGGAATGAAAGGTTCCCAATGGCTGTCAGTAAATTTATTTTGCAGTTAACAGCCTTTGTAATGCACAGCCTAACTTTATCTCATTTCACTGTGGGTGTGCTGGAATAATTGCTCGAGTACTTTGTTAAAAAGAAAAGCTCTCCACATTTCCATTAACTCCCGGCATGGTGTCTGTCTCACTTGGCTGCACTAGGTACCATTTACAGTTCAATTTCACAGTCATGATGGACGGAAACCTATAAACCTGCTTTCTCTCCACGCCACTACCCACATGCCTTAATAAACAGGGAAATTCATAAGGTCTGTTACTTTTATTTTTTTCCTTTGCAAGTCTATTTTTATGAATTAAATCATGAGCTTTTTTTCCCTGTGAAAACCAAACTGCCAGAGGAATAAATACAGTGTTATCTTATTCAGTAGGGTGTAATAAGCTACTATTTTAGGGTAGCAAGCCAGGCATACTGAAGTTGTTGCAAACTAAAAAGAGGAAAAAAAAATCCAGCAACAAAGAATAGCATTGTATGATGTCAATCTACAGTATGCATGTGTTTGTATAATCACATTGGAATTTACTTTGAACTTTAGCCTGGAAAATTTACTTAGTTGGGGGAAGGGGAAAGGATTTGAGTATCTAAGCACCAAAATAGCCAAGACAAAGTAGTAAAACTGTGTGGTTGGTTGGTTGTAGAGCAGAACCACGTGAAAATGCAAAGAATCCCTTTTGTAACGGGTAGAGACAAGTAAGCCACTTGATCGTTGTGGTATGAGATAAGTATACAAGGCATGGGAAATGCTGTGTTATTCACATTCCTCTCTTATTGTTTTTCCAAGGGTGGTTAATTTATGCCTTTTTAAGGAACTTTTTTTGTACGTGACTTGCTCTTGCTCTGGTTTCATAATCCGAGTCCTCTATGGAAAAAGAAAGGGCAGTCATAACGACCATTACACGAGAGAAAACAGGGCTGAGAGATCCCAACACCACACTGTCCTTTCTCCTGTGGCTTTTTTGGTGAAGCAAGAGGAAGAAAACAAACCCAAGCCCGTATTTGACCTACCACAGCTTTTATAAACCCTCATTCACACTGATTGAGGAGCAGTTGACTAGTCCCAGGCCCAGTACAGCTACCCACAAAAATCTTTCTCTCTGTGGGGTCTGTCCCACCTGCCCCTTTGTAAAACTGGATGTAGTGGCCTTTCCCTGTCAAGGGCATGTGAGAGAAGCATTTTGATGCCTTAACCATGTTTTTAAAAGTGTTCAATACTCGGCAACTTTTTTTGGGTTACTTTGGCCAGAATAACGAAAGACCTTAACATGCTGGCTGCCAAGTAATTTAGAAAATTCTCTTGCTTTTGCTGATGACATGGAAGGAGAGCCTGCTTCAGAACCTCTCCCAGAAATGTTTGATGAAGTGAAATGCACAATCTTGAATGTTGCCTTTACTTTTTACTGTGTTATGGCATATCCTGTGACAGTGGCATGGCCACGTCTTGGACCATACATGGCCCGTTCTTCACTTGTGTTCAAGGGAAATCTTACTGTGAACAACACTAATTCAGCCTGCAAAAGGTATTGCTTATGGGCCGCTGGGTTTTTCATCTCTTTCTGCAAAGCAATACAGGCTTAAATTCTTAGGATTTAATTACTAGCATCAGCTTTGCAGCCTGTCTCTCCCCTTTAAAAGTTGTCTTTTCAATGCATTTTTTGAGAATGGGAACTATTTTGGACTGCATTTTCTGCTTAGACATTAAAAAGCATTTTTTTTTTTTCTCTTAGTAAATGCCACCTGTCCTAAAATGCAGTTGGATGACTTCTGTGATAAACCACCTGTGCTGTGTAATGGCAACATGATTCATCTGCAGACCTAGCTATTGCAATAATAAAGCTTTTTCCAGTCAGTACTTAAGATAATTTAATTACTTTATTTGAGCTGGAAGACATAAGCATGTAGAAACTTCCTCTAAGTGACTCACACAGTGTTTGGAAATTCACCATGGCAGCCAGCATTTGCTTTTAAGTTTACTCTCCCGCATGTTTTATTTGGCTTTAGCAAGAGCTGTCAGGATGTGCGGGCCCAGGGCAGCCCTTTGCATCTTTTTGAGATGGGGATCAAGGAGAGAAACAAAGCAGGGTGACATTAGGTCCTGTGTCCCAAATCACACAGCCTGCAAATGCGTGATGGGGTGGAGAGGATGAGGAAACCATGCAGCCCTTGCCTGCTGATTGCTTCCCCCCGAGCCTTTTGAATGCTCTCTGTGAAGCAAGGGCACGTGAAGAAGAGGAGGTTGACCCTAGAAAAAGTAGATCCACACTTCCAGCAGTCACAGAGGTCTTCTGCTGTTGTAGGAGCACACTGAAATCATCCTGACCCACTGCATGAGGTGATCAAATACAAGATGGGAAATGATGAAAGACTGTGTAAATGCACAGTGGCTGTGTTTGTGGGCAGTGGCCTGACTCCATGAATGATCCATGTGGTGATCAGTTGTCTTGGAACAGCAGATTCCCTGTGCTCCTCCTGGGCCTGGGGTTTGCAGACACCTGCAGGAGTGTCTGAGACCTGCAGGAGTGGCTGAGCATTTCTGGCCACTGAAATGGTGGGCTTTGGCTCAAATCCATGTTTCCATGACACTGCATTTCATTTTATACGTGGGAAAGCTCAAGAAAGATGTTCCTTGGCTGGTTGCTTACCTCTGTGCTCCACAAACGTGGAAGTGAAGCACGTCTGTTAACTCAATACAACAATGGAAATCGAGTAAGACATCACTCTGTGTAATCAGACCTTGTTATTCCATGTATTTCATTGCCATTTACCTGAAGCAATCTCTGCAGCCAACGAATTTTCTTCATTTGCTTCCCTCCAGGCTGCTGACTTGCTTCAGTCATGAATTTTATAAAAAAACCAGCTTTAACCTCATTGATCTTGTAATATTCTTGATTCATTTGTAATCAGTAGCAACTTAATCCTTCTCTTTCCAGAATCTTTGTGGTTCTTGTTCTCCACTTGAAGCCCTCAGAGCCTGCAGGGTTTTGGGATACCTGAACCTAGAGCCATATTTTCTGTTGTCCTCTAATAATTCCTAGGTTGAGTTTTACGGTCTTTCATGCACTTTTGTTCAGGTTTTATGAAATTAATTTATCAGGTTCAGTTGGGTCCTGCAGAATTTTCTGAGATCTCTGTTAAAATAATATGTTGGTGTGTTTTCTCTGAGTCCTGCCCTAAATCCAGCTTGTTTATCTGCAGTTATTTTTTTCACCTTCCCCTCGATTCCTCTTCTTTATCTTCATTTTTACTCTGTTTATATTTACATTCTTGAGGAATTGGTTTAGCTGTGGATTCCCTACCTGCTTGTAGCATGTGTTTCCAATGCCATTCTTTTATCCTTTTTCCCTTTTGAACTTTTTTTCCAAGACCTTGAGACTTTTGACTCCTTAGTCTAAAAAAAACCAACAAAAAACCCCAACCAAAAAGCACAAGAAAGACAACAAAAAACTCTGCACCTGCTCTCTTCTATTTGAACCAGGAAGCTTCTCTAGGGTTCTTTCATCTGCTATGCTCTGGGTTCTTCAAAACAATCTTCCTATTCTTATTTTTCCATTTCTATTTCTTTTTTCTTTTTTGCAACCAGCCTCTTCATCTCAACCTCCCCACCCTTCTCCCATTCACGTGCATAAACTGATGTTCATAGGGAGTCCCTCAAATGCCGACCTAATGACGGACCAAAAACCCTGTCAGAACAAATAAAAGGGTTGATACAAGAAAGGATTAGTAATGGACACAAAGTAAGGTTTTACTGTGCCCCTCTGCTAAGGGTGCCTCTGAAAGTATCCTAGGAAAATGATTTTTTTATCTCTTTTTTGTCAGACTGCCTGGGTTTTGCTGGCTTCTGCCTTTATGCTGACGAAGATGCCAGGAAACAATAGGACCTGTGTGTAATAGCCTGTGTTTCTGGTCTAGATTCCTTGCCAAAATAGCTACACTTAGCACTTGCACAGTTCTTTTCATCTTCAAAGCCTTTCACAGATCCGATGTTAGCAGCCGGAGTTCCACTGATTTTGGTGGCAAAGAGCTTAGCAGCCTTCAGAAAAGGATTATGCATTTGCATGGAAAGTAGGAATATCATCTGCTGCTCTGCTAGCTGAAATTCTATAAAGGTATCAAGCTTCAAGCTAGGAAGCATTATTAGCTGAATGAGGTTTAGTAACTTTCCTTGTGATCAACGTGCGTATTCCTGGCTGTAGTTTCATTGGGTGAATCCAGGATTGATTATTGAATCAATCCTTAAATGTGTTTACCAGAAATGCAATTGCTGAGACAAACAGGATTTCTGAGTGCAATTGATTTTGATGTTTTATCAAGCCGTGTTACCTGCATGTCCTAATGCTTATGCCACATGTGGGCAGGTATTGCCTTGGCAGGTATTGCCTTGGCAGGTTGTTTCAGTGTATTGACAGCTTCGAGATTTATTTTGTGATGTTTCACAGTATTTAACAAATAAGACACTTTATTTCACTAGCACATCCTATCCTATAAAGAGCATATCCTTAATATATCCTAAATATATATTTATATATATGAGTATATAAACATTCATTATATATTTAAAAAATATATCTTAAACATGCTGCTGTATTTAACTTGGCGTGCACTTTAGAGGCCAAGCCCTGCTCCTTCCCCCTGCTCGTTTGCAGAACCAGGTCTATCTAGCCTAGGATGATGTTTATCTACTCTTTTTGTCGATTATGTTCTGCTTTTATCTGTTTAGAGACTGATACTCAGTTTGCCTTATAGTCAGATGACTCTGCTTCAGTAGTGAAAATTAAACCAATCGTTTCCGAGTTTCCTTGTGGATTGTGTTTGTCTATACTTCTTATGATTCTCCTTGATCTTCTCTGAACCATCCCTAAATTTTCTATATTTTTCTTAGTGGGATGTTCAAATCCAGATCTCTCAGCTGTGTGTAGAGCAGAATGTCCATCTCCCCTGTCTTGCACATGACACATCTGCCAGTACATCCCAGAGCAGGATCATCCTTGTGTGTACGGTGTGCTGGTGGCCATTCAGAAGGTCTGGAATAATCTCCATTTCTGCAGTGATTCTGCTGAACCAGTGACCCCTGACTAATGTTTTTGTGTTTGATTTCTATTCATATCTTTACTAGATTTCGTTGTGTTGATGTCAGACCATTACTTCTGAACGGATGCCCATTTGTAATCCAAATTTATTAGCAGCAGGAACAGGCTCTCCCTGTTGAGGAAATAAGAGTTTCTCTTCAAAACCTGCTTGAGAAGGGATGGATGAGGTGGGGTGAAACTGTTTCAATGGTTGGAACTGCTTTTCCAACTGCCCTGTTGGAACTGCTCCTCCAACTTTGTCAGGTACTGCAAAGCAAAAGCTTGTGCTTCATCAGAAAGGTTTTTATGTCATGGATATATGGAGATGAAAAATACTAGTACTGACTCTGAAAAGAGGGCTACTGCTACATCCATCCTTTACTTGGCTTTCTGCCAGTCTGGATATCAGATTCTTGAACCCAACCATCCTCTGTATGTCCAGTCTCCTCCCAGAACCCTGAAATGTTAATGTAGATGTGTGTTTTATTTTTGTGTGTGGAAAACGAAGCACAGGTTAAGCTGAATTATGTTCACTGGTCTGGGAACACCATGCAAATCCAAAAGCCAGGATTTTAAGCCACTGTTTCAGAGTTACGAGCTGATGCTGCAGGACAAGTCTGTTCCTTACATCTGAAATTACCTCTATAACCTCTGGAATATGAAAGATTTGAATTAAATCAAACACTCATCTCCTCCAGTGACTCATCTGCTTTTTAGTGTCAGTGGATGGACAGTGTTGCCCTTTCTCTTTGAAGAAGCAGTTTAAAATAATTCCCTTTTAATTTGTCACCAGTGAATTCTGCAGGTCTCTAACCAAAGTCTTCAGAGGCCAGTTCAACAAACCTGACCCGGCTTCCTTGTCCTCAGAGCGAGTCCTTCTCCTGAGGGAGCACTGTCATTGCTACTGCTATGCTTTATCTGCAGCAGACCAGGGAGAAAGAGCAGTAAAAACATCTTTGGCTGTCTGTGAAAGCATCATTCCTGCTGCTTGGAAGAGGAGGTAACAAGGCTGCATCAAAGGGAGATGTCCTGAAACACATCACTGTAAGCACAAGCCTGTTAGTGTCTTTTTTGTGAACATATTGTTTGCAGTCAGGTATTTCACTGCTACCTTAAACATGCCAAGTGCAGAAGGATTCAGAATTAATCCCATCCTCTCCCCTGTAATGAATATTCACCTGTTTTCAGCTGTCCATCTCCTTTTTGAAGTAACATCTGAAGACTTTATTCCTTTTGCATCCATCAGGATTCTCCTTCAGTCTGTCGTTCTCTGCTCTTAAATATCTGACACTGACTTTCTCCTGACTGGTTCTTGTATCCCTCATAAAATCCTTCATAAAATCAGACTCCTATCTCCCAATCCTTTTTGATTATTTCCTGCTGCCCATGCAGTGCCTTCTTTTCTCGTAATTTCTTTACTGCTTTCATCTATCTGTTCTACACAGGCCAACAGCATTTACCTGAATCCTCGGATAGCTTTGGATATTATTTTTCCTCCCTTTCATTTTCATTTAAATGTATTGTGTCCACAAACAGCTCCAAACTGCCAGAACAATTATTTCCTAGTAAGACTGAAGGAGATACTTGCAAATACTTTCAAAGTGCTGCATTCATCATTGCTAGCACCCCTTATTCCCTCTCTTCTGGATATCGTGGGCAGCCGGCAAGACAAACGTGGGCTGTGAATAACCTTCCTTTCTGCCCTGGACACCTCTCTGAAGTAAAACCCTCTGTCTCCACTCAGCTTTGATTTCCCCACGGTGCATTTTCTCCTACACTTCCCTCCAGGATGCTGCCAAAGGAAGCTCTGACTGTTTTAGGAAGCTGTTGTGATGGGGCTATTGTTTTCCTGTTTCTGCCAACACAGGTGTCACTGCTGTCCTTGGGCTGCCTCCAGCAGCATCCCACAGCTGGAGCCCTCCTGCCCTCCCTGCCCAAGGCCACGCTGTGCCCTGTGGGGCAGCAGGGTCTGGGTGGCTCTCCCAGGCTGTGTGACCAAGCTCAGCACGTCCATGCCTGTCCTCTGTGGTTGCTTTTGCAAACCTTGCTGGTGAATCTGTCCTGGCACCAGGGAAAGCTGCGACTGTGAAAAGGATGATCAGGGAGACGAGGATGAAAATACGTTAATGATGTTTAAACCTGCAGTACTTTCAGCTAAGAACTGCCCAGCTTTGCTGGTTCTGCAAAGCTCTGCCTTTGCTGGCTGGGGAACCATTGGTGTGAACCAATCCTGCAATGTGCACTTAATGCTTGTCTGTAAAATACAACCCTGATAAAAATAGCAGCCCTTCAGACTCTGCTGGGTGTATAAAGAAATGCACCGTGGTGTATTTGGGATTAAACCCTTTAATAGCAGTAATTCTCCCATTACAGCAAAAAGCATTTTACTTTATATTGGAATACGTCCAGAAAGAATGTTTAGTGGAATAGATTAACAACTTAGTTTAAATATTTAGATTATCACCCAGTGTCCCAGATCCAGGCTCATAAGGGAACAAAGAACCTCTTCCCAGATCCAGAGGACCAGGATATTGATTGCAGGACTCCAGCTGCATGGAAATAATGCAATATACCACAAATATATCAGATGTTGTATCAGCTGGGTAATTTTTTATTGCTTTTGTGAAAATGCATCTGTTTTGATGCAGATGTCGCTGTCCAATGCAAGACCAAAGTGAGTGATGTCTTCGTGCCTCCTGGTAGTAATATCTAAATACTGTCGATTAATTTTTTTCCCCTCTTTTGAGCATATTATCTTTCATTCTGTCTGGAGCAGTATTCTTTTGTGCATCTGTCACTGATAGTGATGTGCTAGGGGGAAGGGGGAGTGTAATCATTTAGTTGTGAGACACTGAATAAAACAAATGATTTTTTCATAGATTCATAGTATTTATGTCCAGAAGGGATTGTTGCATTTAGCCTGACCTTCTCTATACCACATCTTTATAAAGCCTGAGCTGTCTAATAATTTTTTGAGGCCCATGTTGCATAAAATTATGAGTCTCCTGGATAAATACCAGCTGTTGGGATACTTCCAGCTATGCCTTTTCCTGAAAAGCCTTCTGTATAATAAAAGGGGACTGATGATGCTCTTTTTGAAAGAAAATCGTGCTACAGGAGCCAGGAATGTAAGAAGGAGCTTCAGGTCCTGGAGGAGTGAGGGTTTCTGGCACAAGTCTGAAAGTGGTAAGAATGGGTGTCGAAATGAAAGGATTCCCCAGCCTGGCAGCCAGCTTCTTCCGTTTCAGCGTGGAAGAATCATGGGAAGATCAGACAGCAGTGCCCCAGAACACGAGGCTTCTCCCTCAGTTTGCAGAAGCTGTTGACAGTGTCCGAGAGGAAGGATGCTGTGTGTAAAGGAGCAGGAACATTTATCCCTATGACAGTAAAAGGGGCGTACTTCTTTCCTTTTTCTTTTTTTTGTTCTCGTGCATGTTGTCTCGATAATGAGCAGCTTGCTCACAACCACAGCAATCAGCAACGGTGTGATGGGTTTCTAATGGGTTTTCTAATCACAAAAGGTTGTAAACGTCCTGCAGAGAGCCTGGATTTGTGAGGTATGTGCCAATGATGGTTAGTCCTGTCAGTGCACATGCTGCAGTGACTGCTGACCACGGTGAGGAGCCGTATTTTGGTTATGTGGTGCTTTACTTGGAGCCTTGTGAGCTCGACAGACAGATCCTGGAGCTCTCCAAATGTTCGTGTCAGTGCTTTTCTGACACCTGCCTGTGTGGATACAATCACAGTGGCACAGCCCCATCAGGCCATTAGACACCATCAATCGATACTGGTTACGGCTGCAGCTCCAAAAGTGGGATGGCAGCAGGATGCCTGCAAAATGAACCTCCCTTTTCTCTCTGTATAGAGCATGAACTGTGTCAGCAACTGCACTGTGGCATCTACTTTCTGAATGTTGTTTCCCTAGAAAAACAAGCACAGAGTAACCTTCATCCTGTGTTTTTTGTATGTGCAAGGCTGTAACAAGCTTTCTTGAGATTGCTTCTCTCCCTTTCTTTTGTGGGTGACTCAACACATACCAGATGGGACCTGAGTGTGGTTGCCCAGCCTTCTGTGGGGCAGCAACTGAGAGTTCTGATGGTTTCTCTCCTTCAGCCTGTTTTATTATCTTCTTTTTTTTTTTTTTTTTTTCCTGGTAATTAATTCTGTATTTGGTTGTGGTTCTCGTCACTTCTGGGTGAAATGCTTTCAACCTGATCTTGAATCTCTCTCTGGGAAAAAGGTACTTGGGAGAAAAATAACTTCCTCCTTATTTTGACACTGCCTTCTATACAGCCTGAATGTCAGGAAAGCCATTTATAGAGCATGTACAGTAATTGCATGCTTAATATTTCATCAGCTGCATTAAGAGTAATGTCACTAAAACCAGGTATAGATTTAAAAGGATCTCTTTTGATTAAAAGTGACTTTAGAGCTTCTTGTGTATAATAATAGCAGCAGGATATATTATCAAAGATGTTGTTATAGGGCTCTGAATTTAATAATTCAATGCACATAGACACACACAGAGATTTGCTTTGAGATTTTTGGACAAAGCTTATGCTCCTGTTTGGCAGTGATCCCTTAATTACACCAAGATTAGACTGGTGCGAAGTTGATTGCTGCAGCTTGAGCCACATTCCTCTTTCACAGCCAAGAGATTGCAATATTTTCAGGTAGTGCAAAGCCCATGCTTTCATTGCCATGCTCCAGTTGACAGCTGTAGGAAATAGAGATTAGAATCCAGAGTGGTTTTCTACCAGAATTCCTTTAGCCTCTCGTGGTAGGATGTCATGCAGTGTTCGGACTTGAGGCAGAAGTGTTTCCTTTGAAACAGTGCTTCAATTTGCTTGAATTCTACTGCACCATCTCAGCTACTGAGAACAAAGATCTGCTGCCCATGTCAGTGGGGCTGAAGCCCTTCAAACATGGAAAATAAAAGGAGGAATTTATTGGATGTGTCTTAATCAT
This sequence comes from Oreocharis arfaki, assembly GCA_013398015.1. Taxonomy (NCBI): domain Eukaryota; kingdom Metazoa; phylum Chordata; class Aves; order Passeriformes; family Paramythiidae; genus Oreocharis; species Oreocharis arfaki. The sequence goes on along the minus strand of VZRR01002766.1, from coordinate 136,408 downwards.
AAAGCTCTAGAACTTCACTCATGTCTTAGAATTGAGAAATAATCTTTGCCGCAGGATCTTGTGTTAAATGGTAAAGAGGAATTCCTCAATAGCAAGTGTCAGTAGTCTTCTTCAGAGACAGCCTTGTTATTTGTAATTTCTCTTTATTATTAAGCTAATAATTTTGCTAAATATTAGGAATGGATCCACTGGGTTTTTTGGCCGACTATGAGGAAAAAAAAATTTTTAATGCCTGTGTTTCACTGATGATAAATTTCACCCTTTTTCCAAGTTATCATCAGAGCAGGTTTCACAGGTGTCCTCTTCCAGCTTGAGCATGTGTGCATTTTGAGTCATGCAGCTGAATTTACACCAGCAACCAAAACTCATTTTTCTAGGCACAACTTGGGGTGTGCCAAAACGCTGGAATTTGTACATTCCAGGGACTGCTGTACTAGAAGACATCTTCAGAAATTTGAGAGGTGATAACAAACTGCAAAGAACACCTGTCAGAGGATCACTTTATTTTGCACCATTGGAACTTAAGTCTATCTGTCCTCTAAATTATATGTATATATACCCACAGACACACACACACACGTGTATATACATATATATATATACAAAAAAGATATGAGTCTTTCAGGGTTAGGAATGGAGAAATTATTGCATGGAGGGAGGACATTCTGCCTTCAAAATGTGCACACCAAGCGTGGCAAACCACTGCTCGTTTTCTATCAGGATCAACCACATTGAATGGTAATGTCAGGCATGCACAGCCACTGTACACCTGCTCTAACTTTTATGGGTGAGGCAGATTTATGCATCTGACTAAAAAGAAACTCAGCTTTAGTGCTTACTTATGATTCGAACTGTAATTAGATGTTTTATAAATGCCATCCTCCACGCAGAGGTAGCGGAGTGAGAAATATATCACTCTGATACTTCTGGCCCTAATAACTCTGTTGGGGTGAGTGCAAATGTACTGCAGATTCCTTTGAAGCTTGTGGTTTTTTCTCCACACTGCTCGTGGGGCAGTGATTTCGTGGGCAGCACTCACACAGCAACACCAGTGGGACACTGCAGAAGTGAATTCCCCGGTGCCAGTGAGGTGACAGGTATATTTCTGGGTGTAGAATTGACCTAAAGCAGCCATCTGCTTTCCTGTAGGAATAAACCCTCCTCCCTTTCCCCTATGTGTGTCAATAATCTGTTCCATTTCAGCCGAGTGGAACTGCCGTTTTCTTTTCCTGTGTGTTTTTTGTACTGGACTCAACATCTTCAGTTGAGTCTTTCTACCTGGTATTGCACACAAATGATTGAAAATTTGGGGTTTTTGTGTCAGGTAGTTGATAACTCCAGATCTATTTTAAAATTAATACCTACTTTCATAATATTTCAATATAATGGATATAAATGCAGATATACCTGCACAGTGAAGTTGAGTTGGATCTAAAAGTGTTTGCTTAGTTACTGTTGGGGTTTCTCATTTGAAGTTGGCAAAAAAACTTCCATTGAAAGACCAGTTAAAAAGAGACAAACAGTCATGGCTAGTTCCATCCTTGGGGAATATTTATTTAATGAAGCTCTTACAGGAATTGTAGTTTTTGGTTCAATACAAGGCATACTTACATGGAAGCCAGACCATCATAATGGTATTAACTGATGTAGTTACTTAACTCAGCCTAATGCTATCTTTACATTGTAAAACATCAGTGCTAGTTCTTGGTTCTACAGCAGAGTTTTAATGAACACAAATCAATTGCTCTTATTGCTGATGTGGAGATTGCAATTAAACAACTGGTCACTAAAAAGTCAGAAATGCTTACTGTTGGAGAAAGCAATCTCCATCTTGTCATCTGCCTTTTAGCACTGATTTTAGTACTCATATTTAAAAGAGAAATAAATCATAGGAGCCCTTAATAATTAATGGCTTTGCCTTTTTTTCTGTGTGGCATTAGTGTGGTAGCTTCATCCTAGCCTTTCCTGGAATTTCAGCAAATGCTCCATTTAATGAGGGCATGAGTTTGTGTTTGAATGCGCCAAAGGATTTGGCTTCCAGCTCTGGGAGTTTTCCAAGCTGTAAACTGTTGATCACTCTTTCAGGCTCTGCTTGAGGTATTGGCTCCTCAAATCTAATTACATCTCTTTGTGATAGAACTGCCTGATGTGCTAATCTAAATAGTTTGCATCTGTTCTGTCGGATTAATGTATTTCTTGATGCCTAATTTGGTAAAGAAATCCTGAAAAGTGGATTTAGTGCATCTAGGATCACTCTAGAGTCTCCTTTCCTTTGAATAAACCACTTTCTGACAATCTTTGTAAACAGTGTGTCAGTACTTCCTGCTTCATAAAGGATTGTTTCAACTAATTTTCTTGGTGCTGCTGTTTGTCCTTCAGCAGTACACTCACTTCTCCTCTAATATTCCCTGAATTCCCCCTGCCTTCCTGAATTCATGAGAGGATCCCATCCTTGCACTATAGAGAAGAGATCTGGGGTTTTTTCTCTTTTTCCTTTTTCATTTTTTTCCTCCTTTTTCTCTCCAGCCATACCATGCAACTTTGCAACGTTGCTTGCCAGCTACATCTGCCACTCCCCGTGGGTTGACTCTGCTTGCACCTTCTGCCTTGTTCTGCTTCTATCTTCAATCACCCCTTTGATTTTCAGGTTTTTTTTTCCATGAGAGTATCCTGAAGCCCAGTAAACTGGCTCAGTAAAACTCAGCAAACCTGACTTTGGATGCTATCTTGGTGCTCCCGCTGTGTGGAATTCTGTGTGCTTTGCCAGGCAGGATTAGGCTCTGTCACATCTGCAGCGTTGATGTGAATGTGGTAAAAGGGGTGTTTAGGGGGTTCCCTGTGAGAGCACTCAATACATAAAGAAAAAGAATGGTTTAAATCCTGCCCACACAACGCCAGACTCAGAGTTGGCACTGAGGAGTTAGGAAAGAGCCACTGCTGATGGCTCTTAGATATCATGAGACCCATGTGCAGTGGCAGCCACAGGATCCAGGGTGTCCTCGGGAAGGGTGCTGAGACCAAAGCGTTGGGACTTGTTTTACTGCTGAGGAAGATACGATCAAAGTTAGTAAAGTCGTGAAATAGGTGGACTTGGAAGAGTTTCTCACCAAATTCTGCACTGCTTCTGGGTGGAGGAACTCTTTGAAACTGGTAGGAAATGAGTGTCAGACAGGTGAAAGAAACTGCTGTTTCTCACAGCAGGCAGTGAAATTCTGGGGTGTGTTGTCCCAGGAGATTCAAAATGGAACTAAACACATTTAATTCCATCCAGCAAGTCTGAAGTGGATCTGAACAGTGCAAGTAGAGCAGTGTTTCGTGTGTCCCTATTGCAGTCATTACAGATTCTGAGGGAGCACAGGGACAGCAAGCTGCAAAGAGAGGCCAGGCTCAGATATTGCCCTAAACTGAGAGCCCTGGCCCAGGGCAGTGGGATTTCTGGGTTAGACAGACCATAGCTGCAGTCTCTGGGGGTATTTCTTGCACATCCAGGCTACACTGCTCCCACTGTTCAAGCACTAGCCTGGCTTGTTGTGCCACAAAGTCTTACATCACTCAACTGCTGCTCGTTTGTTGAAATTAAACCTCTGAGAAGCAGGGATCCCTCCTTTCCCCTTGTGCATTTTTCCCTCTGCCTTGTAGAATACAGCCCATATTTCAGCTTGGCTGCTTAGGTGCTGCTGTGATTTATGCTGCTAAAAAGGTTTATGTGCCACACAAATGAATTTATGTGCATAATGCGCATTATTTCATTGCTGCCATTGAAATATCTGGAGACAGGTGACAAATTTGAGGCAAGCAATGAAATTTGTGTTATTCAGTCATCATAAGGAATAGAAGAACCAAGCCTGTGCTCTAAATGTCTTTTTGGTTACTTGTGTCAGCTCACTTCCCTTTTGGCGTTTCCCTGTCGTGGTGTCATTAATATTTCCATCCCCCCTGCATCATTAATGATTTACTTGGTTGACCTGCATCATTTAAAATGTTTTTTCATCATAGTGATTTTCTCATTTAGGTCCCTGGGAGATCTCGATATGTAATCAGTTTTCTCTAACAAATGACCTCCTTTAACTTCATTAGTTCAGAATTAATTTACTAGCATCCAAGATATTGAATGACTCCGATTAGTAAAATATAGCAAAAAAAAAATTAAAGTTCTCTTCCATTTATGGTGAAGGCAAACATTAATTAAACCCTATATTTCTTTGCTGATTTTGTTCACACTTGAATTTAATATAGAGGGGATGTTTGATGGGCTGCCACTAGACATCAGATGAGGGTGGGGGTGGCATTACAGGATTTCTGTGTGTGTAACACGTGGGGAGGGCTGGGGAGGACGTGCCTTTGGCTGGGCAGCGCTGCTCAGCCAGGCACCCCTGCTGCTCCTTCGTGTCAGCCTCAGCTCCCGGCTCGTCTGGCTTATCTCAGTCTTATCTCGGCATCTCTCCTTCTGAGCCGTGCGAGTTATTCACAGGATCAGCCAGATGCCGACCCCTCGTGCTTTCAGGCTTTGCTGGCCTGGGGATGGCATTTTCCCTCCTGTCCCTTGACACTGCACGTGGGGTGGCTGGCGAGGCTGTGTGGCATCTCTGTAATGCATGGCAGCAAGGCTTTGCTCAGAGAATGATCCTTATTCCTGGAAAAATCCAACCATCTGGGGAGGGTACCTCCCCTTGGGATGACTTGCCCCACTCCCCATCCTGCTGGGGTACTGTGGCTAAAGGGGGGATTGGATGGGGCCAATGGCCTTTTAAATTATTCTCCCCTGTTCATAATAAGAAGAAAGTTTGTAGAGGGGTTCAGGCAATCAATTTACATCTCTTGAAGGAAAAGAAATTGAAAACACTAAAGCAATTTATTGCCTTTTAAATTTGGGGATGAGGGGGAATGTAAGTAGCGCTAAAATTTAACTACCTGCAAAAGCAAGTAAAAAAACCTGCAATATTTCACAAAGTCATAACCCACTATATTCATATAGAAGTGAATTTTCAATTTCATTGTGGAAAATGTGAGTTGCTACTGCTTTCTGTTGAAGAACTTGCTCATAAAACAACATGTAATTGGTGGATTCTGTAGTGTTTCTGGTATTGCTTTTTTTCCCCTCTTACATTCTTACAATTTGCATAAAACACTTAGACAGGATTTTTTCCCCCAGACCTCATATTGCAGTATTCCAAGTTTTCAGCACAATAAGTGTTTTGCCTGCAAGGCCTATATCTGATATTGCCTCCTTTTGAATGTCTTTTCCCATTTAGATGTTAGCCCAGGAAACCATAGTAATTGTAATCAAAGGAGTCTGCTCAATATACAACTTATATGACTACAGGGTGGCTTTCTTGGTCTAATCCAAATGATCTTAGAAAACTGAAGAGATGATTCAGGATCTCTTCTAAGAAGAGTCTTGCTCCTGGCAATATTTAGTCTCAAGTAGATTAGAAAAATAAGAGCTGGCATCTGAGAAAACAACAAAACCCCAAATGGGTTAATATCTGCTGATTACATGAGGGCAAAGCTGCTGCCACCAGTGCAGCAGAAAGCTAAATTTGCCCCCTCTGCCTGGCAGAGCATTGCAGAAGGGCCCTGGAGAAGGTCATTGTATAAAGAGAGTACAGGAAATAAAACTTGAACTTCATCCAGGCTACAAATCCTTCCTATTTATTTTTCCCATCCAGGAAAATCACTCTCAGCCCAAAGCTTGCACTGTCAAGTGCTGGAACAGGCTGCCCAGGGCACTGGTGGAGTCACCATCCCGGGAGGGATTTAAAAGATGTGCAGATGTGGCACCTGGGGACATGCTTTAGCTGGGACAGGGTTTAGTGGTGGACTCTAGAGTCTCAGAAGTCTTCTTCAACCTGAGCAGTTCTGTGATTCAAAGGTTCAAGATGATTCAGGATGAGTTGCTGATGGCTTGTTCATGTAGGCAGACTGATTGCCTGAGCTATTCTGGGACAGCTGCTGCTTTACAGGTATTCTGCAGCACTTTTTATGTCCAGATAAATCCAACTTCTGAGATAAAGCAAACTTCTTACTGGCACCATTACTTAGAGAATGGCTTTTTTTATATGTCAGAGCAGGTTCCCTGAAGCAGCTCTCGGGGATAGCAACCTCCTTGCCTGGAGAGCTGAGAGCTTGGCCATGTGAAAAATCACTACCAGCTACATCTAGGCCAGCCAACAATTCCTGTGTGGCTCTGTGAGCCATAGGATTCCCTAACCAACAGAAAAATCGTGGTACCCTTTCCCGAGAGCCTACACTGGCTTTCCACCCTCCCAGGCTGCCCTAGGTGGGGTCTCAATGCCTCTGCTTATCCTCACCCTCGTGTGGGAACACAAGAGGCTGAATCTGGCCATGCCTTAATCACAGATAAGTGAGAAAACTTTGTAACAGCTCACATTAACCATAATCGCACCTTTTTGTTCCTGCTTCACACACAAGTTTCTCCATTTTATTAGCTCTTTATAAATACCTGATTAATTTATGCAGATTGGTTATTATGGCTCTTGAGGCACTGCTGGTGCTCTAGATGCTTTATGCTGGACCCATTGAGTGTTAGCAGAGAGGGGAATCAGATGTATTTTTCCTTTTAGGAATGCTCCAGCTGCTCTCTGTAGTTGTCAATCTAAATTTGAGCAGAGGTATTGCACTGACCCAGTCGCATCTGCAGAGATCTTGAATGCATGTTCACTACACAGTTCTGTGCATCAGGGGGGTTTTAGCTCCAGGGCTGGATGATTTAGAGAGGATGGAGTTTTCCCCTTGTATAAATTCACTCGTATTCACTTCAAAGGCTGCAGGGAGCTTCCAGCCAAGGTGTGCTCCATGCAGAGTGTGTTCACAGGGGTGAGTTTTACCCACCGTGGCAGTGTGTACAGAGCCCTGCTCAGATGATAACAGAAAATGACTGTGCAGAGGACTGCCTTTCTCCAGAGATGTACTAAATGCCTGCTGCTCCAAGGACATGTGAATCCTTTTAGCCCACTGCAGGATAAAACCTTCAATATTTAAGACCCACTCTGGTGCTGCAAACCCTTAAATGTAATGGGCTGTGCTGCTGCAAAATGATGCAGCTCCAGTGACACCAACCCTTCCCTCGGGGCTGAAGCCCAGGGCTCCGGGGGATTGGAACAGGGCTGTGCTGATTTACATGAGAATCTGGCTGTATAAGCTCACAAAGCAGCCCTCTGTGATCTCTTATAAACATGCCTAGTTAGGGTACAGCTCAGCCTGAAATCAAACCAAGGCTGAGAAATACCGAGACCGCAGCTCTTGCTCATCAGCGCTGTAATTTGGATTTCTGCTGCTTTGCTTCGCTGCAAGGCCTTTGGAGCATCGTGGCTGACTGGTGACACAAAACCCAGATTCACTCTTATTAGCTATAAACATTGGAGCACAACAGTAAAAAAACCCCAAAATATCAATCTGTGCTGTAGCATAAAACATGCACACAAGTCACAGCAATTAGCAGTAATTTGTCATTCCGTGCTATGTTTAATTTTAAAGTGGCCAAACTATTGGACAAAATACTACCAGCGCATGCACTGTGGATTTTCTGCTGCAATAGCTGCCTTCTGCTCTAAGCAGCAGCAGCTCCTCCTCTCTCAGACCAGCCTAGAATGCTTGGCATGGACAGACCTCATGTCTATGCACAAATCTGGGGAAGGAGAGGTCCACCTGAAATAAAATCTTGTACTGGTGAAAATTTTTTTGCTGTGTATCTGGCCTGCTGATTTAGCCAGCTCCCTCCCACCCACGGTGGGGCCTTCTGAAGATCTCAGCAGCATCTCTATTTCATGCAGGAGCTGGGTTTGGAATTGAAGTGAGCATTGTCCTCTCTTTGGGCTGGCACTTATTCCCTAGAACTGAGGTGGAAGAAATCAGGGCTGGCATTGTTGTCTTGAGATACACCACTTGAGCTGACCATTGCTGCCTTCAGACCATGATGCTGTCTCGAGTTCAATCGCTTTAAGCGATATTTGTTTGCAAATTTTGTCTTGCCAATCACAAAATATCTTTTTCTTTTTAGTCCTACATCTTAATCTTATTGTAACGTTTTCCTTTCAAAAACCTACCCTACCCACTCCTTTTTCTTTCCTAACCTGAAATATCAGTGCTTTGTAAAATGTTACTTTAAAACACGACCACTTTGAAAACAACCCTTTTTAAGCCTAATTATTTACTGCAAATTTGCTTAGAATGAACTTCATTTGTTTCCTAGCTATGATGAGCTGGAGGAGTGCAGTGATACATCACGTGGTGTGGTTATGCACTGTCTGGAGCTTGACTGAAGATGTGATTCCTGGATTACAGATCTTGTTGCAGCTTTGAAAGAGGGTCCAGCCTGAGCAGTGGTTTCCTCTGGCTTTTGAGAGCAGCATTAGCTGGGACTGCAGTCAGTAGGGATTTCTGGCACTGATGAGGGGCTGTACAGTTTGAAAGATTTCCTGTAAACTAGAAGACTGTCTAGCCTGTGGGCTTGGCTTGGATGCAGCCTTACCCCAATAACTATTTATTGGATATAGTATTTAGATCAGCTGAGGAAGGTCTGCTCCAGTTCAGAAATACTGGTTTAGCCCAGGCAAAAGGTAGAATAATTCAGAAGGAGTGAAGGAGGAAATTTTCTTTTTTTTTTCTCTTTTCTATATGAGAATTGTATTAACATCAAATTATCTGTGAATTTTTGTTAAACTATCCTGATTTCTAGGGATCTGAGAATCCCATCAAGCTTATTTTCCCTGTGTTTTTTCAATGCCCAATGTGACTTCTCCCTCTATGCAATATTATTTTTGTCTGCAGCATTGCTGTGAGCTTTTGTTCCAGGCTCTCACACAAGGAACGAAGTGGGGACTGATGTCCAGCCAGCTGCTTTCCCTCATTACATGAGTCTGGCACTTGGGAACTCACAGTCATTTTCTGAGCCTGGCCTAAAACCCCAAAACTGGCAGATATGAGAATACTGCCGGAGTATTCTGAGTATAGTGAGGGAGGCTTTAAAAATACAAGGGCCTCTCTCTTGGAGAAGCGACTGGCACAGGGACAAACCAGGGCTTCTGGTGAGATCAGATGGGGACAGACAGCATCCTCTGAGCTGGAAGGGTTAACAGGAGATTGCTGCTTCTCTTCCTTTGCCTTCAGTGGGATCATGATTTATATATTTGAGAGTAGGGGTGATTAATAATCCACAAGCCCTCAGCCTGCCAGGAGAGCTCAGGCACTTAGCATACCAGAGTGAGCCGCGATGCAAACAGCAAGAAATGATTAACAAGGCTAACATTTACCCTCCTCCCCAAAGAACTCAAGAGCATCATCAATGGTCCCTTGCACTTCCTGGCTCCCAGCAGGGGGATGAGGGCCACCAGAAGCCTCCTGTAGCAAAAGGTTGTAGCTAAAAGTCAGTGCACCACAGGTGATGAGTCTGGCACAATCACCTGGAAAGATAAATATAGTTATTGTGCCATTCCTGGAGCTAGATGTAAATGTCTCCGTTCCATCTGCACTGTTACTCTGGAGATATGGAAAAACTGGCCTATGGAGTCCTCATTGACCTCATAAGTCAATTAAAGCACAGAAAGAATCCATTTGATGTTTATCAGCTTGGACCTCAATGCTGTCCCTCCTCAGCACTGGGAGAAGCACAGAGGGAGGACAATGTGGCCAAAGAAGAGAGGAACAAAACCAGGAAGGTAAATTGGAGGGAATTTGTCCCTGGGGTAATGGCACATTGAATGCTGAGCTGCATCGGTTCCTGGTATCTCTTGACTTCATACAGACCGATCACTACCAGCTTTGTTCTGTGGCTCCTGGTGAAAAAGAAAGGATTTGCTTAATTCAGAAAATCTTTTGGAGGTTAAAAGTGTTTTTCTTTCCTCTGTGTTTTTCAATACTGGCAGGGGGGCAGATTTGGTTTCTTAAATACAAAGAGGCAACCTAACAAGGTCCTGTCTCTGTGCTGATACTAAAGGGATGAAGGAAAGTCCTAGTAACCTAGCAAAAAATATACAGAAGAAAACTCAAATGGAGATGTGAGGAGCTCAGCTGTCCTTTTTTCTTGTGACTGAATTAAACAAGAAGGTAATTTGCATCCTCACGTGAGAAAAGAGTAACGTTACTTTTTCAGTGTTAATCCACATCTGCAGCAAAGTGAATAGACTGGAGCACTGGCAAGGGCCGTCTGTGACCTACTTATTTCATAATGGCACAAAAAAATCTCCTAAGCAAGATACAGTGGGAAAGCAGGGCCTCAGAGGGGATTCTGAATCCCCTTCCTTCCCACCAGGGTCAATAGGAGCTGCAAGCCTTCAGTCTCTTGCCACCTCTCGCTGCAGCACTCATGCAGAGAGGATGTTCAACCCACCTGTGTGTTCCTTGTGCTGGAGGGCAGGGGACAGCAGAGTGCACGTGCAGAGGGGCAGCTCTGCAGCAGCACCCGTGTGCAGTGACGAGGTTACTGCACAGTAAGTGTGAGCGGGGCCCAGAGCAATATTCTCTCGTGTTTTAATCAAATGTGCACCATCCCCAAGTACAGGCAGGCTTTGTTCCGGCATATCCTTCCATGATCCTTAAGTGGAAGTGTTTTCAGCTAAGATTTTCTTAACAAAAAAAGGAATTTCCAATCGTGTTATTTCAGTAGACACCTCAGTCTGCAGAGCTGCTTCACTTTCCTGGCAGCAGCTCCTCCCCAGACCCCCCACTCTGCACTCCCCCAAAGTGCCCTCCAGCACACTCTGCTGTGAGCCTTAAGAAACCTGTTAGATTTGCCTGGAAACATCCTCTGACGCTGCTTTTGACAACAAACTGGACTTCCTGCTAGGTTAAACTTTCTGAGAAAAGTCCCTACTTTGTCCTTTACTCGCCTCCCTTAAGTCAGATAATGGGAAATAACATTTTATTTAGAAATATTGAAGGGATGTCATGGGAGTTTCATTTCCCAGATGGACTGGCTGTTCCCTCCTGCACCACGAGCAGCTGTCTCTTCACCCTGGAGAATATTTTGTAGTGTATGATGGGGATAGAAGATGACAGGGTACGTGGCTTCTGGAGGAACTCGGAGCACAGGAACGATACTCAAAGGAGGTTCCATGGAACTACTTCAGTAGCAATATTTAGCTTCTTACTTCTTCTTTCCCACAATAAGCTTCAAGTTTTGGTTTTTTTTCTTTTTCACTGTAAAGCAGCTTAGATCTGGTGTCAGATGTGCTGCACACATATTTGTTCTGGCATGCCAGCAAAGCTGAGCAGGGAAGGCAATTATCTGCTGTACAGCCATTGAGCTACTCCACAGCTTTGGGAGAAGAAACTACAGGGTAGGTGGAGCCAGATGGGTTATAGAGAAGAGAGGTGTGCATCACTCCCATTTTGTTCCTTAGGAGGATTTCACCCCTGCCCCTGAGCAAGGTCCTTCCTGCAGCTCTTTTAGCTGCATTTTTGCTCTTTTTTTTGGAACACCAGAGAAACATCCTTTCTGCGAGGTTATATGGGTTGTACTGCAAACACTGTTACTGAGACCAATCCTGGAGGCCATCAGGATGATTTCTCTGGCTCCACAATTACATTTCACTAAGTACCATATGGTGGTCTGGTCCTTCCATCGAGCTGTTAATGAAAAGGCTGAACCAAGGCATGGCCAGCCCTGGCATAAAAGTCCCTTAGGATGACAACTGGCAGAGGACAGAATGACCTGCTATCTCTCAATACCCTCCTCCTCCTCCCAGAAATCACTTGAAAGTCTTGTCGAGATAATCAGCACGATGTTAGGAGCTGAAAATGTTCTGCTGGGGAGTAACAGTGTTGAAGGACAGGGCCAGGTCCCCCAAAGAGCAGCTGGAGGATTGTAGGGCATGGATCTGTGTTTTCTGCAAAATGAAGGACAAGGTGATGCTGCCAACCCTCTGCAGGACAGAGGGAACTGCACAAACAAAACATAGCAGCATGTCAGGCAGCTTCATCTTCTGAGAGGTTTCGTGGACAGGCAGGCCCTGCCTGGAAAACCGCATCCAGCTCTGGGTTGCAGGCTCTGATGCACGGTAGAGAAGAGCACAGGTGTGGGGTGGCTCAGGTCACTGAGGCAAATCTCATCCAACTCCAGCGTTGTGTGGCTCAAAAGAGCCCAGCGTGTGGCCAGTAATACCACAGAAAGGAAATATTTCAATCAATCCATTCTGTTGGCTTATTCCTCTTCCCTGTTTCACTTCTACTTTTCCTGTCCCTCTTTATTCTCTGCCACCTCCTCTCAGACCTGATCGCTTTCATTACAAGGTTGAAGGGCAGTGCCAAGTGAGTACATTAATCTCGTAATTTTTCATGAATATCAGTTACAAGCTGGATGCCAGAAGATTTTTCTTATTTTCAGCAGAGCTGAGCCCCAGTTCTATGTAAAAACCCTGTCTCAGGTAAACCTGGGGGTGTTTCTCCCAAACTCAAGCCTGCCATTTCTTTTCCCACTCCCTCCCACCATGCTGATAGCCCTTTGCTTTTTTCCTGTAGTATCTATATACACAATGGTTATCAGGAAAAGCCATTCCCCTTTCTGCCCTTGAAAGGCAATATCCACACAGGCTCTCGGGCAGAATTTGAAGTGCAGAATCTCTGCTGTTCAATTACCATGGAGCTTATCTCTTTCATGTGTGACTAGATATTGTATTTTTTTTCTCCAGCATGACTGAAATTTAAAAGGACAGAAGAATTTCTAGCGCTTGAGATAGAGGAAAATATCTGCTGTTGAAATGACTGGAGTTTATGTACTACTGGGAAATAGAACTATTTCTGAGGGAATAATTGTGCCTCTTGTTTTGCAGTTGCGCTGCTGGTTACCTGATTCAGATCATCATGACAACAAAAGGTCAAAAGCATATAGCAAACTTTACAGCTGTTCTTTTCTACACATGAAACCACCTTCTGCTTTCACAGAGTCCATTTTACCCACACTGCAGTAAGCTCTGGCTGCATGGCAGCAAAGTAAGGCCAGAGAGAGCTGGCTGCAAGTCCGATGTATTCTTTATTTGAATTACACAAACGCCAGTGAACTTTACTTATGGGTTAGCATTCCACCTTGCTGGCTGCTCTGCAGAAATCAAGCAAGAAAGCAAATCCACCCCAAAGGGATTTTGGCTGAAGGCAGTGGATCCCACAGTGGTTTGTCAGGTGCCACTGCTGGAGTAGGACCCTGCCTACCAAAGGCAGCAGCTCTCACTGCCACCCCAGCACTGCAGCTGCTCCCTGTGGAGGAGACCAAGGGCTCACGGCTCCCCTGGTGAGCAGACAGCAAACCAGCAGGGCTGGCACATTCCCTGCTGTGGCAGCTCTGCCTGCTCCTGGCTGGTGAACCCTGCACAAGTGATTGATCTCACTGATGGTCAGAGCTGTGTCCCCAGAGACTGTGATCTCACCCTTTCACAGCATCTTTCAGATCCACTCCTAAAATGGCTGAGGGCTGGAGAGTGTCTGTGACATGCACACGGGCCAGGCAGCTGGAAAAAGGGGGAAATGTGTGATCTAAAATACATCTATTAATTTTGGGTCAGGTTATGGCAGCCTACCATGAAGCTTTATAGCTATAGATAGTAACAGGAGCAGTGACCTTTAATTAGAGTGAGATAATGGGCACTGCTCTAACACAGAAATAGCTAAAAATAAAAGCCAGTATAAAAATATAAAGTATCTCAGAATGTGATCACATTTTCCACTAATGGAAAACATAGATCAGCTCTCTGTATCACTGAAAATGTTTTCTTTTACAGACACTAAGGTTACATTTAGATCCTGTGTTGGTGTGGTTCAATTCAAAATATCATATTAGATGGGTAAATTTAGAGTAACCAGAAAACTGAGTGGATATTCCCACTTTGGCCTAAGCTGGAGTTATTCGATTTTGGTTGAATTTGATGTGATTTAATTTGAGTTTAAAGTAAACGAAAACCTCCCAATATAAAATTAAATTTACCACCTGTAAACTGAAACAAGAGAGATTTTTCAATGCTTTTGCTTTAGCAAGTTACCCAGTACTAGAAATGTGAAGGGAGATATGGTGCTGAGCCCTGGTATCCAAACTGTGTGTGTTTCTGGGGGGATGCTTCAGATTAATTTGGTCCTGAGGGCTGAGTGCCTCTCAAGGGTTGGAGCATTACTGCAGGTGGTCTACTTCCATCTAAGAGGAATCCAGAGCATGTGCTCCCAGCCCCCTTTGTGGACAGCAAAAAATGGGAATGGTCAGGATGGCTGGTTTGAAAGCACATTTCTGACCTGGACTCAGATGTAGGTGTGCTGGTCTCCTGGCTCCCTAAATGGCTTTGGATGACTTGGTGCATGTTTGTGTGACAGAAGAGAGCTCCTAATACCTCGCTGGGACCCCAGTCTGAAACGGCTGGTGCTGGGACTCCACATGAGCAGGTGTTGAAATACCTGTGAGCTCACAGAGCAGCCCATTAAACTTCTTTTCCCTAGAGAAAATTTTCCTGATATTTTTTCTGTGAATTGAAAATACTTTGATTCTCTTTCCAAACTGGCCAATCTGTAGCTTAAGCTGCTGCTGACACACAGAACGTGGCTTCATTTTTTTCTCAAAGTTCAACTGGCCCTTTGGAATTAAACCAGTGGCTCAAGATAAGAAAGAGCTGTTTACAGCCCAAACCACCTCCAAATAATACAGCCAGTGGCTCTCAGCTTAGAAATGCACTTTTCACTATTATAAGAATTTGGGCATCTATATGTTTAAGTGTCAGAGGCAAGGAAAATTTCCCACTTCCCAGGTTTCGCTGACAAACTTCCTGCTCCTTTTCAGATAAAGTGATTTGCAAACTGTCTTGAAATGCCCCAACAATCACAAGCTGTGAATAGCAGCTCCATTAATATGCAAGTCAGAACTGCCATTATGGCACAAATTATAGAGGGAGCTGAAAAACATTTCGAGAGTTGACTTGTGAGCATTGAGAAGCAATCACAGCCCACCCCTGCCCCAGCACATATCCTTCCACAATAGGATCTTCCTTGTATCTGTTGACAAACTTTGGCTAATATTTCTGCTCGCTGAAAGGTTTTCTGCCAATACAGCAACATATTGCAGATAAAACCTAATGAGCTGAGTTTAACAAAAAAATGCCATGTGGCTTCCTTACAGTGATGCCCATCTGTCGACTCAGCGAAGCAGCAGTGTGTTGCAGCTGTACTCCTTTGCTTTTTATCAAATCAAAATAAAGCTGTGCACCCCAGAGTCAGGTATGATAAACAGGCCAGCAAATTGCCTTACATGGGTATCACAGAGCTCCTTATCTGTCTCACTTTTCAGAGCAGCAGAACCAGATGGCTCCTAACGGTGGGTGAAATTTTCTCCGTTAACGTTTTTGGCATTGAGCTGGAGGGATGTGGTCCAGAAGTCCACCACCAAAACAACAGATATTTAAATTGGACTGGGACTGAGATTACAGCCTGCAAACAGAACTTTTGAAATTGAAGCAGATTTCATTAATGGCAGACAAAATGCCTATTTAGAGTGGATCTGGTGGAACAAAACGGACACAAAACAATAATAAAAAAAAAAAAAGAGTCTTTGTGAGCAGCCCCACAGAACAATGAGAAGGTTGGCCTTCCTCCAACCTCCCTCCTGGCTGGTGCAAAGCCTGGTGCAAGGCAACTGCCCTTTCCACACCCCCTTATCTGTCGGAGGGGCAATGGGAATAGGGATGAGTTCCCTGGCTGCTGGGTAGTGGTTGGAGACATTGTCTCCCACCAGTCCTCTCTGTGGCCCAGGGTGCAGAGAGCATCATTTCTGCTGTGGTTGGAACTTGGGTCATTAAGAGTGCTTGGGGATGTGGAGCATCTGTCTGTGATAGAAATCCCTGCTGAGAGCAGGATGTCACGGGCTAAAGGCTTCAGCTTCTCCTATCTCATCTTTTTCCTTTTTCCTGGCATTTGTCAGACCAATCTAAAGTTTGAGAGGAGTTTGCTCTTCCTTTAACTGGCTGCTAAACAAATATTGGTGCTTTGGTCTCACCTGTGGTTTTGACATCAGTTCCAGGTTTGGGGGACAACCAAAAAGGGTCGATCCAGGGCAGAGGCAGTTCTTGCTTGACAAATTTGAAATGGAGAGCTTTTCAGTGTGTGGATCATGCTTTTGTAGGTGAGTTTTAGCTCCAGTTGGTTCTAAGTCTCAAAGCTGAATGCAAAATTCATTATTCGCCACCAACAAGCTTCTTCTGTTGCTGGGAACATGCAGCAGATTTGCATGAGGTTTTGCTGTCACCAAAAGGAACGTACGAAATAGAGCAGATTGAAATTGTTTAAAAATGTGACTGCTGATGAACTTCTCCAGCACATTAGGCTTTTGTGAATTTAGACTTCTCTGAACATTTGTGGTGTGTGCCTGTGTGCCGGTGTCTGCTCTGTGAGCTGTCACCCGGCAGCTGCACCAACATTTCAAAGGCTGAACCTGGAGCCTCTCAGCTGTCTGCACTTCAGTGAAACAGAAAATAAAAATGTCATATGGAGAAAACCAACTGAATAGGAACAGAACTGGCACCTTTTTCCCTTGGGTCATTAAAAATTATCTGAATCTACCATGCTTCTGAAGATCAGATTGTTTGTGTTCATGGGTATTTGCATGTAGGTAGATGGTTCATTTTAGGCACAGATATCTGGAAAATCTCTCCTCTTTTCCCCCAAGGCACTCCCCATGTGCATCAGGAAAAGATGCCTCTGCTGAACACGAATGAAGCAGCGTTAAATAAACTGCAGAGATGTTGAAGATCGGTATTGAGACAAACCCCCAAAATATTTAATTTTTGTGCATAAGACATTTCAGGACTGTGATTGCTGTGAATTGTGGTCATGCCTTGTTGTGTGCATGAGATGGTGTAGGGTGTATCCACGTCAAATAGCTGAGGCAGGATGAGCCTGTGATCAAGGGCTGTACAGGGCTGTACAGTGGTAGGCAAAGTTTGCTGGGAAATCTAAACTCTGGAAGCAAAATCTCTACATGGGCCATTGCATCTGCTGTTACCTGATTTGCAGAAGCAAGCCCTCAGCTGAGGGCAAGAAGCTGAGGCAACTCTTTGTGACCAGAGAAATTTTACTGCTCTCTCACCACTGTTTCAAACTCCATCCTATTTCTTAAATTCCTAATCCTCACATTCCACTTCCAAGCAGTAAGCGGTATGCAAATCCTTCCTAAGCAGAATGGGGAATGGTGCTGGAATTTGCCTGGAAGTGTGTTGTACAATTTGACTTTCTTCCTGGTATTTTATTCATGGCTGCAATTTCTTCCTTTTAGCCAAGCTGTAGATGAAAGGAAGAATGAACAAGATGGTTGAGTTAAATATAGCACCAGGGTTGAAGCATAACAGACTGTCCAGGGCTCCAGTCATAAAAGGAGAAAGAAATTACTTCAGAGAGGATTAAGCACTCTCTTGCTATAGAAGCTGTACATGATGTCAAAGAGTGGAGAGTACTGAACAGCATGCCAGGTGAAGGAAAATCCTGGGATGCTGACCCAGAAAATTAACACGCTGCTCAGTGGCTAGCTCAAAATGGAAGAGGAGTTTCACGACTCTTTTCCCTGAACTGGTGACAGCTGTGACAAAGCCATACCATGGAGCTACAACTCCAGCTTCATCCTCGGTGTGTGTGTGTGTGTGCCTGTGGGTAAGGAAAAGCCAAGTCTTTGTACGGCTGCAGAGGTGTCCTGGAGAGAGTGAGCTACAGGCTGAACACTCTGTGGCCTGCACTAAAGCAAGAAATTTGGCCAGGTCCCCTCCCACCCTGTGAATCCCTGCTCACGCTTCCAGGATTAATTTTCTCATGCCTGCTCTGTACCTCCTAATATTAGGAGGCATGAGAAAATTATTCCTGAAGTATACATGTAACCCTGAATTGGAGGGAATGTGTCTGGATGCTGTCCCCGAGCCCCTGTGGAGGCAGAGCTCTGCACACTGGCTGTGGACAATCTGTGCATGTGGCCACCCCAGGTTCTGCAGTTCCAAGACCTGGCTCACCACTTCCTGGCGATGCTAGCGATACTGAACCTTCCAAACTCATAAATGAGAGCTGGGCTGCACCAGAGCTTCTTCTAGGGCAAAGGAAGAGACAGACAAAGGAGGCAGAGCTGGGTCTAGAGCTGGCAGTGGGAGGTGTAGTGGCTGTGCCTGGTGGGTGCTGTCCCCTGAGCATCCCCTCACTTGCCACAGCAGCAGGCACGTTGCCTTCAGGACACTGGCACAGGATGTAGGACCACTGCAGCTCCACAAAAACCTATTGTTGTGCAGGTGCTTTGTCTCCTGGAATTGGGAGTAGGAAAAGATACAAACCAGTGGTTGCACTGCTTATGCTGGGAGCTGTGCAGCTGCGAGGGACATGATGGAGGCAGGAGGTGCTGGAAGAGATCTTCCTCAGTGGCCAGCTGTGAGAAGACAGTGGAAATAGTTTCCAAATCCTTGCAAATGGAACAACCCTGGGTTTTGGAGCGGTGACAGGAACTCAGTCACCTTGTCTGGTCCAACAAAGGGTGTGGGCTGAAGCAGGAGAGGAGTGAGTTCTCTTTTCATACGTGGCGAAAAGCTTCACTTTGTTTTTATTATCACTGTCAAATCGTGCTGTGATGAATGCAAGGGGTTTCCTGTGGTGAAAATCAAACTGTCCCCTCCCCACCATGCTGATAGGTGCTGTGTAAAGGCTTAGAATTTTTTATTGCAGAGGCATACTGGGAACTGGGTAGCTACAGAGAAGAAAATGTTAGATCAGCAAGGAATCTGCCCACTCTGCTGCCTCCCCCTCTCTCTACATGAATATAAGGGCCCCTTCTGTGAAGAGAGGATTTAAAGAAAATTGGGCATTGAGAGCAGAACCATCCATCTACTATCATTTGTTTATTAAACAACCTGATAATAGTGATGATTTGCAAAATATTTCACTGAAATACATCCAATACCTTTCTCTGCAAAGAAATTGCTATGGTAAAATACTACTTGTGCTGAACAATTAACAAAATCATCATAAGACGTATTGAAGAATTTAACCCACACATGCACTAACTCCTAGAAAGCAATTCCCCTTCAATATTTGCCTTTTTTAGGGAGAAAGAAATGCTGGAAGCTGGTTTAATTTCAGTTTGTATATCTCCAGATCTACACAAAAGGCATTTGCCCACTGAGTTTTGTGCCTTTTATTAGGAATGACTTACTGAAAAAAGAATGTGTTTCACTTTTAGTGACCCTGAGCACTAGATGTGGATGAAGAATTGATTTTTTTGGTTTGCTGAGTGAACTAGTAACGTGTGAGGAAAATGCTTGTGGGTTGGTCCCCCCAGCTTTTTTCGTCTTCCCACAGAAGTGTAAAATAAAAAAGCTAAAAAGGATTGTGTTGTCCCAAGCATTTCTTTGACATAGAACACAATATGTTGTTCAGAAAATGTGAAAATGAAAGGCCTGGAATGCTTTTACCAGAAAAAAACGTGTCAGCTTCTACTGCTGGGAATGAGTAAGGTCAGATGCCCTGCTCACTTCATCCTGGACCTCTTGTGTTAGGGCAAACCAGCAGTACCTTCAGACAAAACAAGAAACTACTGTATAGTGCAATAAAAGAGAGTTGCTTGTGCTTGTCTCTAGTGATTCACCCGAATTTTACAAAGGAGCAGTAGTGCCACCAATAACAAAACCCCTTTGCCAGAATTTCCAGTGGCAAAAGCTTTGACAGAAATGGAAATTGCACCCATAATACCATGTTTTTCCCCAGATTGCTTCAGTTTTTATTTGAGAAAAAAAAATGGAAAAAGTGTTTTAAAGCTACTAAACCCTAAGCTTTTGTGTTTTAAACTTAAAAAAAAGAAAAAAAAATCAGTCTTTGAGTTTTTCAGCGCAACTTCAAAAATGCACAAACATTTTTAAACAGAGAAAGCAAAAAGGTTTGGCTTGTTCTCAAGTACTTCTCTAAACCAAGTCACATCTCTGTTGATACTTAAATGCACTGTGGTCACAGACCCCAGCTTCTTGTGGGTTGGTACTCACAGAATTCATCACAAGGATTTTGTTTGCTTTCAGCTTAGAAAGGGTGATACAACTGCTCATGAAGCTTTTGTATTCCCTCTCAGATGAGCTGGAACATTTTATAACACTTTCTGGTCTATTTTCCAGCCCTGTAACAAGTAAATAAACTCTTTGATGTTACCAGCTGAAAGCCTAATTGTTCCTACAACGATTCTTTGTTAAGTTACCTCTTTGCTCCTTGCCTGTGAAGATGTTTTCCATTGCCTGGGTCCAAGATGTTCTCTGAAAGGCCATTACGTGACACAATTATGTGACACGTTTTAGGAGATTTTTCGTAAAAGCCTTTGGAAACTTGGAATCTTGGTTATTAAAAGAGGAGGTGTTGCAAACGAGTGTCTTGGAAGCCAAGCAAGATGAACTTGAGAGTTTCACTGGAATGAGACTGCTCTATTTTAAGAGCTCTCTGTTTAACTGTTCTTGTGTACTGCTAATTGGAGAGGCATGAATAGAGAATGGCTTTCTTTGCAAGATCAAACCACTCAGAAGGGAGAGCTTTGTTTGCTGCAGAGCCATGATCTCTTACACAGTGCAGCATGTCCTGGCTGGTCCAACCTGGGCCCGCCCAGCTCCTGAACCTTGGTCCTTCTCCCACAGGATCAGACGACCCTAAAACCTCCTGCTTGCTTAGAGGCAAGATGTGACCTCTTCATGTTCATTTTCCCTCTGCAGAGCACAGGAAGTGCAACTTCCCACCTCCCATTTACAGGGATTGCTTGCTGAGTTCTACCATGTTATTCCAACAACAGTAATTGCTTGGCTCTTTCCAACAATTGAATTTCTTTTTCTCAAGTCTTCCTTCTTCCCCAAAGCTGGTTCCCCAGCTGTGTTTGTTTAGCCCAATTAATACAGCTCTGACACAGAAGTGGCCATTGTATGATACTATTAATGCTGTTCCATTTGCAGGAAGAATCTTGTTTCTTTTCAAACCCATAGGTCAAACTTTCTAGTCCTTCTTTATTTATTTATTATGTGGAAAACTGCAACGTTCAGCTCTGGGCTGTTCTCTACCTCTCACCCCATCCCTTCATAATTATTTAAAGCTGTATGATTCTTCCTATTGCGCCTTGATGTGTGCTCCTGTGTTTGCACTTCCTTTTGTTAGTGTTGGAGCATGAAGGACCACAATGAAACACTAGATAATGTGAGGTCGAGGAGGCAGTCAATGGAATTGTTTAAAGGTAAACAGAGGAAATGGGTATAAACCAGCTACAAAAGGACCAGAGACTGGGAACTGACAGGGCTTTTAGACATTAGCAGTGTGTGGCCTTGCAACAGATTCAACAGAGTTAATTAGTTTAGAAAGAGAGTTTGATCAATTTATTCACCATTTTGCATGGAAGAGCTGTTTGTGATAGCAGGAGTGAGTCTTAGCAAGCTAGAAGGTCTCTTCCGGCCCTAACAGATTTTCCTTAGGGAGGAAACATCCTGTTCCCTGTCTGACCCACTCCTGCTTGCTTTCCTTGCCTCAGGGGACTGGAAAGCTCTGTTTCCATGCTGGGGGAGAAGGGGGTCAGCAGCATAGGTGGATGTGTCCCTCTTTGTGGAGGCATGTTTGGGCCAGGGGAGGTGGCTGTTTGGCAGGATGGTCTGTGGAGTTGCTTGAGGTACCAAGAGATTCCTACTCTGGTGGCATCTGCCAGAATAGGCTAATTTGGAGAAAACCTTTGAAATAGGAGCCTGAGCGGGCAGGTTGACTTACATCCTCGGGTTTAGGATCTGTGTTGAACAATAGAGCAGGCTGCTAATGAAAATAAGCCATTCCCTCCAGGTTAGGCTGTGCAAGCAAACATCCAGCTTGATTTGTTAACAGCACAAAGTGCCTGAGGGAGTGCAGAGCAGCTTATTTCTCTGAAGGCAAGGAAGGGCAGGATCAAGTACAGGACATTCATCATCTGGCTTAGATGCAGAGCATCATGAGTGAAGAGGGAATAAATGCCAAGGGGTTAGTAAATTCTGGGTAGACAATCTCCAGGCTGTTCAGCTGCCTGAGGTGCATCAAATAAAAGTCTGATAGCACTTGCTCCTTCTGAACACAACAGCTCCTCTGGCTGTTGGGAGAGCTAAGCCAATTCCATAGTGTTGTCAGAGGGGTTGTGCCTCTTCCCCCCTTCCCACATTCTTGCTCGTGTTCTTGTCCCTTGGCTTTATACTGGCTGTGGCACTGGAAGCTTCTCTTGGTTTTGTCCCGCAGGTTTGATATCTGCCTGCTTAGAGTGTGGAATCAGCTGGAAGGTGGTTGGGGGTTAATATAAGGGCAACCCCAAGAAAAAGGGGCAGGAATGTACAGATCTAAACTGGGGAGGAGAGATGGAATAAGGAGCAGGGCTGCCTGGATTTGCAGGCAGCCAACTGCTTGATCAGCTCAGCTGACTGTGCCCTCAGCCCATTTGCAGTAATTGCACCTCAGGTTCGTGGGGATCATGATGAGGGGGATCTGAGCTGGCACAGGGTGCCAGATATCCCTGGCATTGCCCAGCTGTGCCTTTTGTTAGGAGTGCTAAAAGCATTTCAGCCAAAGAAGAAAGCGGTGAGGCAAGACAAAGATGTGATCCGTTGTGAAGGAGAGACCCTTCCATCACACAGAAAACCCCTGGCATCACATGCTCTGGAGGAGACTTCAGATTGGCCTAATTTAATCAAATATTCATGTTGTGGTTTTCCCAAGTCTGACTGTGAGAGCAGCTGACATCGATCACCAAAAGCCTTTGACAGAGATAATTGCCCTTGTTGAGCTTTGCTTCTATTTCAACATCCCCCTTGGCAGCATCTTTTCACACCTTCATAGATCTGCACATTTACTCCCATTATTTGGTTTCAGGAGCTGCTGGAGTTCAGGTGTCTCTCAAGAAGCCTGTGCAGGCACACGTTGATTTGGACACAGAGCACATCCCCACGGAGCCAGCGTGCAGCATCCTTTGACAATTTTGATATGACATGCATTAACATGTCATGGCATCTTTTGCACTGCTGACAAGTGTGGCACTTTTTAAGAGCTAAAAAAGGCAGTCATGAAATCCTGCATCATATTGCTGGCTCTCTGCTATCTTGTCAGCATTGTCCTCCCTTGTTATGCAGAATCAAATTGTGTGCCTGCAGAATTTGATAAACTCTAGCACTTCACACATCTGCAACAGGCTAACTTGATTACAAGAGTTTAATTCTTCTTGATATCAATGAACTCCATACACAGTAAGATTAATTATTGCTGTCACTTTGTCAGCTCTGTAATAAGAAAACATAGATTCTGAATGACAGATGCAGATTTGTTGGGAAGAGTGAGTTCACCTTGCCTGCACCCCAGGGAGGGAGAAAACCTGTGAAAGGTGAGCTGACCTGAGGAGGCATGTGCAGGCTGGAGCTGGGATTATCACTGGCTCTGTGCCACAGATGTGTGTGTTGGTATCTAAACCAATGCCTGTCAGCCCACCAGAGCATCTCACAATTACATTTGCCCAAACAGACTAATTTTATTTGCAGGTATGTGATGGTGAGGATGGAAACTAGATGCTGCCAAATGTTTTTCTTTAGGGGATTGTGCTATGTATTTGCCTCTCTTAATCTCTTTATAGTGATCTTCTCTGGTCAGAGTGGGTGTAAAATGCCACCATATCAGAGCAGCAATGATTTTCACTTGCTCTGTGCTGCTATAGATGACTACCCAGGAAAGCTGGACTGAAAAGCCCCCTGCTGCTGCAGAGGTAACAGACATAGATGTTATTCTTGCTTTGTTATTGTGCACTGGCATTCTTCTGCAAAAGCTACTTTGAGTTATAGATTAGTATTTAATACTCCATATTCACACTGCTATGAGGGACTTCAGTTATCTTACTGAAAGGGTAACACTGGATGCTGGAGGATCCAAAACCTGCTCCAACCAGTCTAGAGTGTGGAAGGCTCTGAATCAGGGAGTAGTGGCCACCTCTTTACCCTCCCAGCTTCATCCTTGGGATAGGGAACGGAGCAGAGCTTGGAGCAGGGAAGAAATGAGCTTGTTTCGTGGGGTGAGTTTGGCAAAGTGAATCCTCTGGGAGTACAGATGGGAAAGGCACAGGCTTTTTATTTCATGACGTGAAGTGTGGTTTTCTAAATGGATCTGGTCTTTCTGGGCATGGGTCTCCTCATTTGCTGGGTCTGTTGCACCTGCACAAAGTTGGACACAATGATTGGTTCAGGTCCCTTCCAACTGAAATGTTCTGTTCTATTCCATGTCAGCGAAGCACTAAGGATCCTGCTCTATCTTGGAGCAACAGAGTGCTGCAGTCTTCCCTGCCCAATGACACCAGCAGGAGAAATGATGCATTGTGCATAATTCCTGTTTCATTTCCTTAATACACAGTGCATATATCACTGTGGTGGCAGCCGGGCCATTAAAGACTACCCGAGAGCTGCCTCCAATATATCACACACATGAAAGGATGATATTATGAGGGCTTCAATGTCATACGATGATCCCCTGAAATTGTTTGTCAGACTCCTGTTTTGGATTAGTCTGAGGTTAAAGCCTGCTGCTGATGGCTACATCTGCCACACGATGTGATTCACACCGTCCTTCTCTTCAGAGTTTACTACCTGAAGTCGTGCATTTAGGGAAAGTGAGTGATGACAAACTACAGGAATATATTTAACCTTAACTGTTATTAAATGATAGCTCTTCTCACTGCTTCAGCTGTCAGTGATCAAATAGATACTTGCTATTGACTTCTGCTTTTAGATTATGTGTTGAAACTCCTGAAATTCATCAGAGGCAGTCATGCTAACATTTTTATAGCAGTGAAAAAGGACAGCTAGGGTTGGAGGAGGGGAATAAGCACTTGCAAATCATTTATCAGAACAACTTACTAAAAACCCCACATTCCTGCCCAAGAACTGTGCTATGGGCCATGGACCCCAGAGCTCAAGAAGGAAATTTTAGTGAGCTGTGGCTTTAGAATGAGCAGGAAGGACTGTCCTGCCACGGGATCAGCGCCAGCCAGGGTAACCTGATGTCAACAAAAACAGTTCCTTAGGTTTACAAGGGTTTCTTCTCTTCCTGCACCTATGCAGTCTTTGAGCAGTGCACTCAGAGCACAGGGATTGGGTCAGCAACATCTCTCTGCTGCCTCCCTGTTGAAGACAAATTGTCTCGTGTGGGGGGACAAGCAAGATTTGGACTCAAACTGGCAGCGCTCTGCTCTAGACATCAGAGCACTAGGTATGCTGAAGGACAGGGGTTAAACCTCTCTTGGTATTCCTCAAAGTTTCATCTTATTTTGGCATTGATGACTCTCTTACAATCCTGTTTGTCTGCAAGCCCCAAGGCAAGTTGTTCTTCCCTGGAGGAAGCTGGTATAGGAAAGCAGGAGATGGCACTTCTGCTGGTAGCTGGCAATCCCGCGCAGTTGAGACCCTCACCACCGGGTTTTTTGAAGGCTCAGAGCTCTCAGACATTGCCTGAGCTTTGGCCTCACTCTTATCCTTTCACAAACCAGGAGCTAGCAAACACCATCTACACATTTTTTTCTGTGTTTTTATGGTTAGGTGGCAAAAATGTCCTTCTGGTAGTGGTGTTTATTCAAAAAGTGGCCTAACATTTTTATTTCAAATGAGTAATTTGAATTACTCAAACCTACAGTCTTGCCCCGTCCTTTGCTAAAATTGACAGCAGCTGATTTTTCAATGGGGCTGTCTATGAAATGTAAACCCAGTAGAGACACCCCTCATCTCATTTCTCCAAGGCTACAGAAGACTCATTTTCACTTTTGATTCAGGCTCGACTTGAATAGGTGACCTGTCTGAAGGGGAAGGACTTTTCCTGTTGCTTCAATTGTTCACTTTACAGTAATTTTGATCTTGCTTCGCTTCCTTTGATGTATTTCTACTGCCAACCTTTTTTTTAAATGACACGTAATTCAGTGTTTTTCTCAAATGCCTTGCCTTTACTGAGAAGCACCTTGATACAAATCAGCCATTGTTGTATTAGGGAGAGGTTCAAAGCAGTGCTTGATACTGCAGGGCAAGCTAATGGCTCAAAACCAGAATCACTACAAAGTGTAGGTGTCTGGATTTTTTTTTTTTTTTCATCTTTTTTTTTTAACTCTCTGCTCAAAAAAAATCACACAAAGTGAATTCTCAGTAGTCAAGCATACAGGAGGGGGAGGAGGTATTTATCACAGCAGCTTGAGTGCTGGAAAGGGACCATTTCAAAAGGACAGAGGATAAAAAGCCATGAATCAATATTGCTATGCGCCTTCTGCTGCTGTTTATTTGAATCCATTTGTTTTGCTGACATATTTCCCGTGTGGCTGGAAATGCTATTTCCTTTGATAGCATCAGCAATTGATGTGTTGCGTTTGCTGCATCACAGGCAAAGGGATGTCACTCTGCTCTAACTCTGCTTTCAGAATAAAGGGCACGTTTCACCTTTATCTCCCAGCCCTGCAGCCTTGTGTGATGGGCACTGGGTTCTTGCAGGGAATGAGCTGACAGACAGGGAACAAATTGCTGTTGACCAAGGGCACACCATTATTTTTGTTGCTCTGGGATTCTGTGTGATACAAGTTCCCCTGGAGCGAAGGCCACTGAGGTCTGGCAGGTCTGGTGCTGACACTGGGCACCAGGCAGTGGTGGGGAGATGAGCACTGAAGAGAACTTCTACAAGGTTTTAAAGCTGGAAGGGACCACTGCACCAGAAGCCAGAGTGCTTCACTGGGTGGTGGTGCTGGTTACAGAGTCCACTGCTTCCTTCACTGGCCACGTCTCGTGGTTACTTCTCCTCACTCTTGAAAACATATCCCTTAAACCTAATACAGCTTTCCATTTGCTGATTGCAGTGGTGCAACAAATGGTGTATGCTTATTCAAAAGATGTCTAAATCTACAAACTTAGAATTCAAAGAACCGTAAAAGACGAAATATTTCACAAGGAATGGATTTGGTCACACGTAGAATAATGGAGAATTAATATTTTAATACCAGCTTTGGGCTGGTATTTTAACCAACCCTCAGCTCCTATGAGAACATGCAGACAGGTTTTGTTAAGCTGCAAACTAGTCTGACGTGTTGTGCAAAAGTAAGAGGAGAAAACTTCTGTTTATCTGACTTCCTTTCAATGCATGTTCTGAGAAGATGACACTTCTGCTGAAAACTTCCCACTCAGGCAGTAGTAATTTTAATGAATGACATACCATTTTATGTCAAAAAGGCATCTTGGTCCCTGTCATCATCACTGGTGTATGGAAAAAGCAATTATATTCTCTTTCAAATTCAACAAGGGAAGAGCAGCATTGCAATGAATCACAGAACTATTTGTGTTTGCGGGGAGCACAGGGGAGAGTGGAGTGGCAATAGAAAACACTTTCTGTGTTTTGCCTGCTTTCAGTGACCTAGAAAAACGATTTTTTTTAGCCTCTCCATAGTTACCAGAATATCCATTTTTCTTTTTTTTTTTCTGTTTTGTTGTGTTCTCAAAGCCTGGCACCTGCAGGAGGTGATTTCCGAGCTCTTTGAGCATTGGATCAGTAAATGGGGAAAAGCACATCCTCTCTTTATAAAACTATACAGTCTCCTATAGTTTTTCCTATTCAGGAGCTGCTCAAAGGGGCATACCTTGCAAACATAATTCTTGCTATTCAGGAGGTGGTGCTGAACAAAGCTGAGGTTGGATACTGACCTCTTAAAGGGAATTCTTCCCTTTTCAACACAAAGCTGGCTGCATTCCAGCTCAGACTGGCTGCTGCTTCTGCTTTTTGAAAGATGAAGAAGCAGATACCAACACAAAGGGACTTGAACTGCCGTGTGCCATTTGCCATTTGCTTGAATCTTACTGTGCACGTTCATACAGGAATTGTGAAGCTCTGGCTTGAGAGCAGTGAGGATGTGGAAACACATAAATAACCTGGCATGGTGAGGTTCAGCTTCAGGAGACTTCTCCCATTGTCCAGATTGATCTTTTTATCCTGTCCAACATCGGCTCAGTAAATTGTGCAGAGCAGAGATTTGCTGCCAGATTACTCTCTCCTCTGGTGCTTGGTACAGCAGAGCCCTGGGACTGGGCATGTGTTTCCAATAAACTCCTACAACAGATGATGAATGGCCTGGGCGTTGTGGTCCCTTCCACCACTGTTGTTCCTACTGGATCAGGCTAAATTCCTCTAGGGCAATGTGGAAAGCCAGAAAGACTTTCTAGCAAGGTGCAGAGAAGGAAGAACTTGTGCACAGCCGCCTGGGTACCCTGGGATCTTGTAATCAGTTTTCCTAAAAGGAAGGATGGTACATCTGTGCTCAATGGCAAACACAAGCTGTGGTACATCCTTCTGACTGCCCAGAGCTGCCACCTGCCCAAAGTGCCTTTGCTTTCGACCTGTGCAGCTAAGTTTTCCTTCTGGTAAAAGCAGAGCATCAAGGGCAAGATGGAGAGGGAAAAGGGCTTGTTATGCCTGAGCCTTATCTTCACAGAGCCAGCACGTGTAGAGGTTTCACACCCTGAGCTGTGAACTAAGAAAAGTTCCAGGAACTCCTTACTTATCTGAGGTAAGTGTCCCAGACTGCTTGCAGTGCAGGGTGTTTGGGAAAAGAATATGGAAGCTTTCAGCATTTATTTAGGTGGAGATTTTGAGCGTTCGGTTCCAAGGCAACTTCTAATTTTATGAATTTAAAAATCACCAGCCAACTTTTCTCTGGCATCCAACCCATATATCAGCAGCTCTAGTTCATTTCAATGAGTTGAAGTTCCATAAGCTTTTCAAGAGAGTTCACAAACACACTGAAATCTAAGCTCAAAGTCTTGTGGATGTAGCATTTCTTAGCAGTATCTGAAGCGTGTTCTCCTAAACCATATTTGACAGGTGAATGCAAGAGAGAAAATGTGGTTCCAGCGTGTATATTGAAAGCAGATGCAGCAAACTGAGTTCAGTGGCTCTGAAGGGGGCAGCTGTTGCAAAGCTTGACACAGAAGATAAATTATGAGGTGCTATTTCTGGCCTCTGGCAAAAAGAAAGGTAGGTGACGGAAGATTGACTTGAAAACAATCACTTTAAATGATTTTGGAATTGTATGAGCTGGAGATGTGCTACATTTCACTGATGGATGAGTTCAGAAGCTGACCTAATTCCCCTTATTATTGTCATACGGGCTTTTCTTTACCCACTTCACTTACAGAAGAAACATTTCAAGAGAACTTAAAGTAATTCCTCTCCGTGAAAGTAACACATATGACAGGCTACTTGCAACCTCTTTTATTTAAGCTAGTTATTTAAGATTACTAAGTATTCAATTTGCTTTGTCTGATTCTGTTAGTTCCTCCACAGTGATTTATTTATTCAGGGTTTTGTGGGTTTTCTTTCCTTTGCTTGTTTTTCCACATAGAAGCGAACTTCTTTCATAAAGAAGCAGATAAAAGCTCGCCTGTAATATGGTAATTCTTACTGTGCCTCATCAGAGAATGCACGAAGGAAAACTCTGTGAAAGGTGGTTAGATTCAGCTGAGAGTTTTTGCAGTAACAGTAGAGCAGCCCCTTTCCTGCTTTTCGTAACAACTCATAGCAGCAGTGAGTTTTGCAGTAAAATTTTCCCATGCCTTAAGCCACACTAATGAATACACATAAAGTGAAGCGATTTGTTTATTATTGTTCCCCTCCCCTTTATTTACTGTAAATAAAGCTTATTTTGTTTCTATTTCCTCCTGCATTTTTTTTCCATTTGCTGTGTTGTTTTGTAGCACCTCCACGATGATTTTGATCCTGGGTGACATTTTCAGCTGATATTTATCAAAGAAATTGCAGCCCTGAATTAAGCTATTTAAAAGCTTAATCCCTCTGTTCTAGACTTGGGCGTATCTCACACTGGTGGTGTTTGGAATTAGGAATGCTATACTGGCTCTGCTGCCACTGTAATTCTGCCAGCAAAAGTTGTCCTGGTAAAGATTTATGGCTTAGAAATTTTTGTCTGACAGCAAAACAGAATGGGTTTGACCACATGAATATAAAAGAGTATTTTTTTTGAATTCTGCTTTCACTTCAAGGGAGACAGCTATGGATCTGAGTGGATAGGTCTCTGATTTAGGAATAAAATCTGTCCTGCTGAATCAGTCTTGAAGCACGGAAGGAGCAGGCTTGCAAGAGGGTGTGGCAAGAGCAGAGAAACTGATGGACCTGGAACACAATCTGTTAAAGCAACTCATTATCGTGGAAAAACCAAAAAGCATGATTTAATATTTTTTTAACATCAGAAGATGGCATTCAAAAGACACTTTAGTCCCAGACTCCTTTAAAAGACTCCTTCTTGTATTATTTCCTGATAAGTTCTACCAGTTCTACAAATAGTTGATGGAAGCAAAGGTGTGAATTTAAACTATGGTACATATAAAAAACCTCCTTGGAATGCTTTTGCCTTTTCTTATCACTTTTCTGCTGATATGCTGCCAGGAACTGCATATTTATTTTTTCTTTCACTCTGGCTCGAAGTCAGAATTAGTCTTCAATAATGCTCATCATTGTTCTTGATAGTTCATTGCTTCCTCTCGTTATGTAGTGTTATATGTGTCATTTGTGCCTGAATTCCTGCAGTCTGTGGCGAATTTGGGACAAATCTGCTCTTAGAAATAAAAAATTTGAAGCATAATTTTGATGGGAAGAGGCTGTGGATTGATTTACCCCCCTGCTGTTGTGATACAGCAGCTGGTCGGGGATCGAGACCCCAGTGTGGTGGGGGTGTGGAAGAGAAAGGCGATGTCTGTCCTTCACAGACCTGACTATCAGACAGGAGTAATGAACGGATACAGACGGGGAGGGAGGCACAAGGACATATGAGCCACTCTGAGTCAGAGGGTTGCAGCAGACCCACAGCCTAACACTTAAGGATTTCATTGACGTAATGTCACAGGAGAATTATAAGGATAATGAGGATAGTTTCACAGATACTTATAGCTGCCTGGGAAAGAGCACAAAGGTGCCTAAGTGAGTGTTTTAACAAGTGGGAGATAAGGGCTTTTATCCTGAATGGATTAGAGGACAGAGTTGGTTTCCTGACACTTAATGAAAGACAAGAACTGGATCATAAAGAACCTTGAAAGTGAAGCTTCTGTTTGATGCAATGGAGAAGAGGGTCCAGAAACCCAAGAGGAGTCTGAGATGGTTCAGTAACCTGGTTGGTTTGATGGGTGAGGGGGGGACACAACCACGTCTGTTGAGGGGAAGTGAAAAAAACAGGCCACAGAGGAAAGAATCTGCTCAGGAGACCTGCACCTTTGGGGGAGTAGGAGAGGGTGGATGCCAAAATGTTACCCGAAGCAGTTTTCAAGAAGGGCAGGATGTGGGACACAAAGGCCCAGGCCAGGGCAGCACTCAGGTGGGGTGATGGGACTGTGCCCTAGAGAAGAGAAGGGAAGGAGATAAGGTTGTGAGTCTGGAGGGAGAGTTAAAGATGCCTTAGAGGTTTTTGATGTCCTGAGGTTGTATTGCTGCCAGAAAGGAAGGGAGGAGAGAGAGTGAAGCCAGGGACACAAACACAACATGGGCGGAGGAGGAGAGGCTGAAGGGAAGAAATAACTGAAGAAGTAGGAAGAAAATTAGAGAGTACTGAGCAAAGAAGTCAGACAAGATTGTGGGTGGTGGTGAATGATGCCAGAGCTCTGGGCAGGCTGAAGAGGATGAGGCTGAAGCGCTGATAGAGAAGTTTGATTAAGATAAAGCCACTTGCTGTGCTGGGAAGAGCAGTAATCATAAGGGCTAGAGACTGGCATTTGTGTGCCTTTGATCCTTGAATAACAACACATAAAAATCCCTTGCATTTGTTATTTCTGTGTTTAATTTTTTCTCTAAAACCTCTTGCATTTGTGTAATTCCTTTCACCCTAAAGTATTTTACAGAGGTGACATTGGTTTGGCCAGCAGGGATTTTGGGTTGAACCAGAGCAGGTGTCAATTCTGGACAATGCAGAATGGAAAGTGGGAAGCAGCAGCAGGTCCCACAGAATACATGGGTGGACCTTCCTTTGAGAGTATTAAATTTAAAGCAGATGAAGAAACCTCTTAAAAAAACCTAAAAATGAAAAAAAGTTCTCTTTACAACCTTCCCCACTGTGACAGCTTATGGGGAAAAAAAGTTTTAATGGACCAGTACCTCCTCTCTTGTAGCCCTGGAAATAAAACTGTCTGGTTTAAAACTGAAGGCATGATGAATTCATGCATTATCTTCCAGCTGGAGAAACTGTGGGTGCTGTTTTTCCATTTTCTGAGAAAATACAAATAATGAGGAAGTCGATATCCAGTATCTGATATGAAACAAAGACTGGGCGCCCACTCCTTTGCTGCTGCACGATGGTAGCTCACACCAGCCCAGATAAGTGCTGTGCAAATTGTTTTCCAGAATGCCTTAGACATGAAAACCAGTGAGAGATGTGATGAAGAAAGCTTTCCTACTATCTGATTAAACAGTCCTAGAAAGGCCTATTTTTGAAATAGCAAGAGAACTGCTGCCTAACACCTAAAAACATTGTGAAAGGCAGTAATCAGCAGCAGGGCTCTGAATGGTAGGGCAGCAGAGCATTGCTCTGTAAGGAAAGTGCTGCTCGTTCTCTTCTCCTTTATGCATGGTTTTCATCTGTGCAGTGATTCTTCCTCCCCACCCCGGGCTCCCTTCCCACACTTTCCCCTGAGAAATTCCCTTGCGGCTACCACAACAATATTCTAAGCCTTCCAGTAATCTGCTGCTCACTACTGGTGAGGATATATCACACCCACAGAGCCATTATTCAAGCAAATCCCTGACTTACATTATCACTGTTTCTCAGTTTTCCTGCGTTATTGCTCAGAAAACATCTGCTCCTCCGTGTTCAGCCCTGCAGATGACTGGCTCCACCTCTAGGCCAATTACAGTTGGCTCTACAGGGTGAGAGCTGTTTATGCTCGGGTTTTTATTTTCATCTTGGAGAAATCGAACCAGAATGTTTTGTTACATCGATGACCCTCCATTACAGGCACATTTCTATTGTTACACTTACCTGCTTAAAGTCTAGGAGGAAGGAAAACCTTCACTCTATTAACTTTAATCATGAAAAACTCCCAAACATTTCCTAAACTTCATACATAAATATGTTGATAACGTCCGTTTAAAAGAATGTTTCTGACTACTGAGAGAATACTATTGGCATCAGGTAATATCAAAATACTTTTCACTTTTTACTTTTTTTTTTTTCCCAAATGACAGAAATTCTCATATTTTTATACCCAACACATCTTTATGTTTGCATTCTCAGCTAAAAAGCTGGAAAGGGAAACATGGGTTTAAGATTAAAGCTCAAAAGCTTTGGGAGATTCTCTGAAGATGACACAATGTATATTTTTATTTACCTTATTTTACTGGAACCGAAGTTTTCATGGACTCTTTAAGAAAGAAATTAAATACTTAATGACAAAATAAATGAAATCTGCTCTGGGAAGTCTAGAGTTTGCATTTTGCTTTTAGTCAAGGAGCACTTATTTGATAAACGGGGTGCTTTTAGAGACCTTACGAGAGATTGCACACCCGAGTGGAGGCAGAGGCTCAGCAGAAGATTACTGGGAGATAATGGAGCAAGTCAAATGAGAAAACATGATGAAACAGCACAAAATCTACATGCTGTTTTGCCTCTCCCTTTTGCATTAATAAAACTGTGGGTTTTGTGGTTATTTCCAAAAGCTGCCTGTTGCTGGATGTGCCCACGTGCTGGATGACTTTCCCAGTCCTGTGGTCCCAGCTGTGGACAGCTAATACCAGGCTGGGAAACAGCACTGGGAAGCAGCCTGGGCAACTCCAGGTGCCTGGTTCTGTAAGGGACTGAACACATTTGCAGAGACTCCTTTATGTCACTTCTCCTGGCCCAGTGTCATCCAGATAAATGAGACTGGCTGACCAAAGGCCCAAAAAATAGCCAAAATGAGGTTAGTAATGAACAGCAGGCAAGATATCTTATTATTTAACATCAACTCCCTTTGATATTGGCTTATGGGACAGAACAGTCTGGTCATGCCTGTAGTTAGAAGGATTAACCCATATCACATGCCACAAAAATGCCTGTAGTGCAAGCAATTCTTGCTTTATGCTAAAAGAATTGTTCTTTGTCTTGGTGCTGCAAAACCAAACCCAGATGAGCAAAATATATGTCCTGTTTTAAAGGTTACACACACCTCCCACCCTTCAGCCCTCAGGGCTGGGCTTAGGACACTTTTATGTGCCTGAGTGATGTGACAGAGCAGCCAGAGCGTGCTCAGCTGTGGCTCTGGCCCGGGGAACATGGCTATGCAGGGCTGGCTCATCTCCTATTCCCATGGGCCAAATACTGAGCTCTTCTCATATGCAGGAACTCGGTGACAGGGGCCTTGAGAAAATCCTGTTAAATAATTCATGAGGGAGGAACATGTCAGGACTTGGCAGAGAAAGGTGACAGGACATACACAACATAGGGCAGGTACGGAGCGAACCTTCGGCTCTGAGCTTAAACAGAGCTTGAGAACGAAAGGGCACTGGTTTTATGGGAAGCTAGGTGAGGACGGTCTTGTTACTTATAGCAAATCAGTGTATTCAGGGCCCTCACACCAGGCACAGATGATAGAGGGAATGGGACCACTAGTGGGGAAACTGGAAAAATTTCAGTGCATATACTCCCGTAGCCACTGTGCTCTTAATATCTCAGTGGTGAGAGCATTCAGACAGAAAAAGGGGAGCTGGTTTGAAAATGCATTTGCATTTTAAACACTTTCACACAGTTCTGGGTCCTGTCCTCTCTGTAAGGCTGAGAAGTAGGAATACAGCCTTGCTGAAGGACAGAAGGGACACACTTATGTAAACCCATCCCATGTACCCTAAATGCAAATTACCAAGCTGAGTTTCTGCGTATGCCCCCAGGGGTACCAGGAGCAGACCGTGGTGTGACTCCTTCGTTCATTTCAGGAGAAAATGATCTGATTTGACTCTGTACTTTTGTTGTGCCCTGCAAAGCAGTGGTCTGGGACCGTGCAGGGAAAGGACAGACACCCCTGGAGTGCCCATGTTCGGCTTTGATCAGCAGCTCACATCTACCCTGCTGTTTCCTGGCTGTTCCCTGGCTGTGTGCTTCTTTTCTCCACCAAAGGCACTCTGCTGGCACCTGGCAAGAGCACTCTCCTGCTGTCTCGGTGGGGATTAGCTGGAATTTCCTTTGCTGACAACAGAGCTTTGGCCTGTGGAAGATGGCAAGGATTGTTCCTCTTCAGGCAGGCGATTTCTGCTTGTGCTGTGACACCTTCCACTGAACTCAGAAATTGATACTGCTGGTAAAATGTGTTACCAGACTTTATTTCCCAAGGACTTATCCTATAAAGTGTGGTTTTTTGTTGTTTTTTTCCCCTCTAGGCACTGACACTTCATGATAAACTGAGAGAGACTGTATATAGTCAGTGTTCACAAATTACATACAGCCAAGGAGCACTAAGGGTGGTCTTTTCACCCCATAACTGGCACAGTTTCAAGAAAACTTTACACCGATCAGCTTGCCTAAAGTGGGAGTTGCTACTGAAAGGTGTATGCCACAAATAGACAGACTGCAGAGGAACTATCCCTTCCCCATGCCTGAGCAAGTCATCAATTGTCAAATTATGTCTCAGAAATAACGAGCACCTAAACCTCCTTTTAGGTTTATCTGCTCTCCGCCAGCACTCAGCAAGGGGCTGTCTTATTAAGCATTGAAAGAGCTGTGTTGCATGCTCCTCCTGACACGCTGCTATTTAAGGCTCAGCTTAGCATTAATTTTTCTTTCTTTTCGGAATTATTTTGTTTTTTCACTTGGTTTTTAGAACCAGAGCAATAAATCTGAAAAGCATTTTACATGCTGTGTTAGGGCTTGATTGAAATCCCGTGGAAATCAATGAGAGCTTTCCTACTGACTGCAGCGGAATTGGTGCGTGGGAAATAAGGAAGAAGTGTCTTTTAAAATAAGAATTGTATCCATGTCATAATGTTTATTACCAATAGCAGGAAATAAACCAAAACGTGCATGTCTCTTCCCAACATGCCTCATACATCATTTAACTGCTACCTATATACACCCAGCTGGGACACAGAGTGCAGAAACAGCTCCCCTGGGGTACCTAATAACTCTACTTTATAAACACAAATAGATGAGAAAAACAAAATCCCCTTAACTGATTGATACAAATGTTCATATAAAATTGAAATTACACAAGAGGAAACATCCAGCAAGTGTCACAGTCTACTTCCGAGAACCTGGAAGGAAAAGCATCCTTGTAACCTCATTTCTGTGAAGTTCTGCATAGAAAATATTTCTTTAATGCCTCATACTTTCCATGGATGGATACTGTTAGGAAATCTTGGTCTTCCCTTTTAATTTGTAGCAAAGCTTGTGGCTGTTACCTGGTTATCAAAAGTTGGGAGCCAAAGGAAAAAAAAAAAGAAGGAAAAAAAAATACAACGGAGATGTAACAAACGCTTGTGATACTTGTCTGGGTAATTACATACAGATCCGGGAGACTGAAAGGAAAGTGTGACATCTGCATGTTACTTTGTCATTGAAATTGCTGCAGTCTACTGACGAGCTGGTTACAATAGAGACAAGTCTCAAGTCTCCGGGGATATTACAGAGATGTGAGGATCCTCAGGTCTCGTCAGAATTGCATTTTTTATGTGATATTCTCAGCTAATAGCAAAAATAATTATAGTTGTGGTATTTCAAAATGTAACTTTGCCAAGAAAGTATTTAAAGCCTGAGTCGAATTTTCACATGCTGACGAGGAAAAAAGGAAACGGTGCAGAGAAGTCTCCTTGCAAAAACAAGTGCTGCTGTGGCGATGAACCATTTGATAGGGCCTTTATCAGCGTGCAGGCGTATTTTGAATAGCATGAGCCGTGGATGACTGTTGCAGCTCGTCATTTGCCTTATGGGAGGCAAGGAAGGGCTTCTTGTTTGATTGGTAAGATGAGCTGCCTTGTTGCACAAGGCAATGGAGGAGACTCGGCACAGAAATGCTTGGTGAAGTATTTCCTAAGCTCTCTTGGATTCCTGCCACAAGGAAGTGCAGCGAG
Organism: Oreocharis arfaki; assembly: GCA_013398015.1. Classification (NCBI taxonomy): domain Eukaryota; kingdom Metazoa; phylum Chordata; class Aves; order Passeriformes; family Paramythiidae; genus Oreocharis; species Oreocharis arfaki. The sequence goes on along the minus strand of VZRR01002766.1, from coordinate 99,358 downwards.
TGTAGTCACAGTGAATGGAACGTTGTGAAAAGGAATTAGAAGAGCAAGGTACTTCTAAAGATTGTGGTAAAAACCCCCAAACAAACAACCAACAAACCAAACCAAACCCCCAGCTGGCCAGTAAATGATGGAGATGGTAACAGAAATAGATGTGGGCAAAGAGAGAGGAGGAAAGAGAAAAGAAGACGTTCTAGAACTGAAAAATGCTGGGTTTGTCTAACTTTTCCACTGCTCTTAGATGTTAACATAAGCACTTTTGAAATAAGTAAAACAAAGATAAAACTCTGCTGATAAGAGTAAGTTTCTGATTCCTGCTCAGGCCACGATGTTTTTAAATACTGGCAAACAATCTGAGACCCGCTCCTGAGATCAGCAAGAGCAGATGAGTGAGAGGCTACAGTGGAGTTGCTCTGAGGGCTGAGAACACAAACGTGTCTTCCTTGAAGCAGTGAAGATGTGCAACCTCCATTTACTTTTCTTTGTGGTTATCAGAGAATCACAGCACTTACCTAGGCTGAAAATGGTTTGCTGCTTTAGCTTTCCAAGTTTAGCATCCATTACAAATGACTCTACTGATGCTCGCATTACGTTGCACATCCAACTCACTAAACACAAATTGTAGCAGAGTGAACAAAAAAGTCCTGTCTGTTCTCTTTCCAGGTGTGCTTAAGATGTACATAGAAACAAACCAACAGCCAAAGGAGGCCTGTGAATATGCTGAACCTGCAATCTGAGATCTAGGCATGACGTGCCAAATCAACTCTTGGGCTCTGAGACCAAATTGTGACTTGCTGGTGTTTACCAAGATGGAAAATGGAGAGAAATGTCTGTTGGTTTGAGCAGGGCATTGATGTTCAAGGTGTGATCTTTACATCTAAGGAAAACACTTCTAGTTCAAAAATGTACAAAGCAATAGGGACAAACTGTTTTCATCACTTGCTGTTATCAAAGAGACTTGAGATGGTTCCACTGTGCTGTGAAATCAGTGGCATCTTCTGCTTTTACAAAACAGAACAGTTTTGTTTCATGCTAAAATAGAACCTGGTGTTTCAACTTGTAAAACAAATGACATGCTTTTCACTTTTTATGAGACATTTTGGAAAGAAGGTGAGGCACCTCAGATTTTATCTACGTTCTTCAGTTTTATTTTTGTTCGCCAAGCAAGATCAAAAACCCACACAGTGGAAATCTGTTTTCAGTAAAAACCCGCTACCATTTCCATTCTTCCATCACAGCACCCAGGTGAAAATGAAAATAAAACTTAGAGTAAGTGTACTTGAAGGCAGCTAGGCAATATCATCACAGAATCATGGAATGTGAAGGGACCTCAAGGACCTTCTAGTCCCAACCCCGCTGCCATGGACAGGGATGCCTTCCACTAGACCAGGTTGCTCAAGGCTGATCCAAATTGTCCCTGGACACTGCCAGGGATGGGGTATCCACGCCTTCCGTGGTCAACCTGTTCCAGTGTCTCACACTCACTTTTCTTTACCACAGTAAAGAATTTCTTCTTAATACTTGAGCTAAATTGCTCTGGCAATTTATATCCATTACTCCTTGTCCTATAACTTCAGCTCTTGGCGAGGAGCATATTCCAAAATACTTTTTAGATGTTACATTGTTTATTGCAAGACAGAACGGCTTTATACACTATTTGCGCAGGCTATTCCCTCCATAAACAGGAGAACGGAAACGCTGCAAGGGAGCAGCGTTGTGCGGGCACTTCACAGGTCCCAGAACAGGTTGGGCTGGAAGGGATCTCAAGGATCGTTTGGCTCCAAGCCCCGCCAGGGGCAGGGACACCTGGCAGCAGCCCGGGCCGGTGCCGAGGAGCGGGGAGGGGGCGCCGCATCCCGATCCACGCTCGCTCCCTTTTCCATCGGGCTGGCCGCTCCCGGCCGCCGCGGGCGCGCCAGGGGGCGCTGTCGGCACGGGCCCGCTCTCCGCTCGGGCCCTGCCGGAGCCTCCTCGCTCCAGGGAAAACCTCCCCGGGATCGGAGAACCGGGAAGCGCGAACCCCGGGCGCGGGCGGGGATGGCCCCAGCGCCGACCGCGCCTCCTTCCGTGCTGCGCCAGTCGCTCCGCCCCGCAGGACTACATCCCCCAGTATGCCCGTGCGGCGGTGCCGCCCGGCGCGGTCGCCGTGTTCCGCCCGGCGCGAAGTGTCGCGCGGCGCGGCCGGAGCTGGGCTGGGGCCCGGGCCGAGCCCGCCGAGCCCCGCNGCTGCTGCCGCCGGCCGGGCCGCCGCGCCCGGCAGGGCCCGAGCACAACGGCGCGGGGCTGCGAGGCTGCGAGCCGGGGGCAGCCGCCGGCAGGGCGGGGGCGGCCGGGGCCATCGCCGCCATCAACATCAGCGCCTCGACCTCCAAGTTCCGTGAGTGACCCGGGCCTGGGCGCGGGGGGGCCTCGCCTGCTCTGCTGAGCCCGCTGCCCCCGCTCGCTTCTGGGACCGGGCTCAGCGCTTTCCTACCCCGACGTGGGACTCGCCTCGAGACGCTTCTCGAGGCGAAGTCAAACGAGTTAAGGCGCTCTGGAAGGCGAAAATAACCTTTCCTCGCACAGCGCCCCAACTTCCCCTGCTTTCCTCTCACGGTAGATCTGGCTGTATCCCTGGGAGAGTGAGCGTCGGCAGGGTTCTCGGCTGCTGCTTTTCCTGAAGCCTTTTAGCTTAGATCGTACTTTCCTATAGACTTTGTCTCTCTGCGTGAAAAACCTAGAGATGAATTGGAAGCCTGTTTGGGATTGGCGGTGGAAGATGCGGGCAGAGTCCCCGGAAGGGGCATGTCTGTCCCTTCCGGGACAGGTATCTGCAAAGGGCTGATGAGAACGACAGAGGGTTGATTTACCCGAGTTAGCCCCAAAAATAGAATCAGAGCATCACAGAGTGGTTTGGGTTGGAAGGGACCTTAAATACCATCTTGTTCCAATCCCCCTGCTGTGAGCAGGGACTCCTTCCTCTAGACCACGTTGTTCAGAGCTCCATCTATCCTGGCCTTGGGGGGGGTTCCAAAATGTCTTTTGCGTGTAGCTTTTAACAAAAATAGCATTTTTTCCCGTATTTTTTTTTCTGAGCTAGGATCGAGGGAAGGGAAGATTTTTTTGCTGTACGTTTCGGTTCTACTTTTGTTTCCAGAAGTCACCCCTCTGAGCAAAATAGACCTTTTTTTCTCATAGGCTGTCGGAAGACTTGTATTTGGATAGCTAAAAGCGTACTTGGAAGTGTAACTGTGTAATTGCCATGATAAAATTTTGATGGGAAATGCAGTTTATTTTGTGTGTCCTCCCTGCTTTCCGCAGTGCTCTCTCACCTGTCCGTGTCCAGAGATGATCAAAAGGTCTAGGTTCAGGCTTCTGGGTTTCTGCTTCTCGGGGAGCCTGGGTTTTGTGGCACATGGCCAAGGCTGGCTGCTTTGAAGTTGAGACTCCCAGGCTCTGTGAGCTCCCTGGCGCTTTGCCTGCCTTTCTTGTAAGGGCTCCAGGTACCTTGGGGTGGCTTCTAAACACTCGAGACAGTTGAAATGAGATGTCATTTCGACCTTGCTAAACTAGGCTCTTGAATTCCTAGTCCAGACATTCGGAATCTTAGTTTCTCCTTCTGTTTCAGAATGAAAATGGTTTTCAAGCTGGATCTCCAGCAAGTGGGAAGGTGACTTTCCAGCTAATCCACAATTTATGTCTGAGGGGGAGAAGCAGCAGCAGAGCATAATTTTGCTTAGGATGTGGTTTTGGAGTTCATGTTTTCACTTCTGCAGCACTGGTATCCCAACATAATATCTTACTGGTATTTTTTTTTAGAAAATGATTTTCCTGAAAAATAGAAAACTCTCTAGGTGAAGTTCATTAGAACTTTTCCACACCTTTGTGTTGTGGATAGTTGTGAGGGTACATGGAAGTGAGCAGTATTGACTGTGAACCAGTGAAGTAGTATTGACTGAGAACCTAAGGGAGCTGAGTTGGGATCCTGCCTGTTCTGATCATGCCTCTGACAGAGGATCTCCTTAATCACCTTTGTTTAATTTTCACACGTAGAAAAAGGGAGAGAGGTCTCTTAGGATGTAAATGTTCTGTGAAGAGGGAAACAGCAACTGCTGGATCCCTCCTGCCTGCTCTGTCCCAGAAATGGCAGAACATGTGTGGAGAAGCTGTTTGCCAGTCCTGAGCTTGACAGGAAAGTTCTCTGTTCTCTGCTGCATGAGGCAGTTCTGCACTTGAATGAGCAACAGCTCCTGCCTTGCTTCATGATGCAGAGGCTGTCCTGGATAGAGTATCCTTCCTATCTTTCAAAGGAGCTAAATCCAGTTCTCCTTCCTTGAGATTTTGGTAAGACTGAGAGCTAAAATTAGAATAATGCATAGTTCACTTAATAGTTTTTCTTTATTAGCTTTTCTTCTACTTAAAGTAACTGAAGAAAAACTTCTGTGTTGTAGTAAACTTAAAACTAAGTATTTGTGGTTGGTCAGCTTCAGTCATAGTTGTGGATTTATAAAGCAGTAGTGTCGTGAAAAGTATTTTTCAAAGTTAATGAGGGAGAAAAAAAGACTGAGAACACCCAGTACTTTAAGGAAAACTCTTCCATAATAGTAATTACAGATTGTGGTGAAGAATGAAGAGTTTCCTTCTTGTTTCTTTTATCCTTTTCAAGCAAGGATGGTTATAAATGTGGTTGATGCCAGTGCCTTTTGGGACAGGCACGTGAGGCTGTGTGCACTGGCATATCCATTAGATCTGTTGCCTTCCCCATTGCATAACCTTGTTCAGTGCAGTGCGTGTGCATGGCTGCGTAGGCAAACGGTCTGATGAAGAAAAAGTTACTTTTACTAACCAGCCTTAATGGAGGCGGAGAAACAGGTTATAAAAATAGAATAGAATTGGAAGCAACCACAGGGCAAACTCATAAACTTGCTGATGTATGCTGGGATGTGTCAGGCAGGGGGGCAGAGCAAAATCTATTGTGAAAACGTGCTCATGGGGGCTGAGAAGAAGGAAGGCACAGGGCCACAGTCTGCAGATGAGTCTTGGACAGCTGCCTGAAGAGTTTGTACACTTTAGCAAAATATTGAGCATTGTAGGGTGCACTGCTAATTGAGCAGTGAAGTTTTGTGTATGTCACTTGGTGAGATAAAATGAAGTTTCTGGAAGATGCTTGGTTGCTTTCTTTCATTTTATTGCCTGAATAAATGACAGATACTTGTCAGACTGCTTTCTACATACTTGGCAGTAGGTTGGATCAGCAATCCTGCTCTGCCTCTTTCTTTTTAGCTACAGATTTGAAAAAGTGAATGTATGAGGTTTTATTACCAGTTTCATGGGGGATGCATACGTACTCTTGGTGGGTTTTTTTTGGTGTTTTTNTGTTTTTTTGGTTTTTTGTTTTTTTTTGTTGCTGCTGTTGTTGTTTTTTGGGGGTTTTTTTTGTTTGTTTGTTTTTTTAAATTTTAGTGGGTTTTGCCATTCCTTTCACTGAAGTTGATATCGAAGAATTTGGTAGCTTGAAGCAGACTGTGTTTCCATTATGACTGTAATACTGATATATCTAGGTTATGATAGCTCATGCATATTCTTTTTTACTTCAATGGTTTCACTGCTACATTTCACTTAAGTTTTCCTTTTTAATGTTTTTGTGTATTGAAAAGCAGCAATTGTTGCTCAGGCATTACTTGTGAAGTCTTTAATAATTCTCTGTAAAATCTGAATTCTCTGGAAAATAATTGCTTCTTTCGATTCTATCAGACTGATTTCTCTCCCAGCCCCACCTCAACAAACTTGCTGGAGTTAGATGAAATCCTGCATTCTAGCATGCTTTCGTACGAAGCATCAGTGCCACTTCCCAGAAACCAACTAAATTTCAGTTTGGGAACAGAGGCTGTTGGGCAAATCCTTTTAAATCTTAAATACCTAATGTTGGGATAAGCATTGAAGCATGACATCCTAAAAAGACAGAAAAGTAAAAAATTAAAGGGCGTTCTGTCTTTCCTTGCTAAGGATCTGTGTGATTTCTTCCTTCCTGGTCTCGACCTTGTTCTTGCAGAGTTTGTAGTTGGAGGGTCTTACTGTATGCCACCCTTCACTTCTATGTGTGTAAGCACTGCCAGGAGAAAAAGGACATTATTAACTTGTGATAGTTATTGAAATTTTAAAGTACTTTGTTTTCTGGATTGGAAGAATAAAAATAGTTATTCTTCAGTTTATAGTCTTGGACTTTTAGCTATGTAAATATTGTGGTTGGCTTAGTTTCAGAGCTGAAGTGTGGAAATCAAATTACATAGTACTTGTAAGAGAATTTTGAATGAGAGTGAAGCTTTTCTAGAATATTACTGTGAATTAATCATTATCAGTAAATTTTCTATGCACACCTTTCTATGCAAGTCTCACAGGGCTGTTCATGAAAGCATTTTGTCCTTTACCTGTGCAGCATGTCTAATGGCCAGACCTTCCTGTCTGCTACTGTTTTCTTTTAACATATTGTAAAAAAAAAAGAAAAAAGGTTAACATCTCAATGCCCTGTTAAAATTATTTTGCAGTGTTCTCAATTCTTACTTGATTATTTTCCTTCAAATTAATAGGGCTCATTTAATATGTTAAACCAGATGTGGGTGTGATTATACATTGAAATCTGAAAGCAAGACTTGGTCTTATGCTGACTTCAGTGTAATATTTCCTATGAAACACAGTGATTCTGGGAAGGCCCATCTTTTTTGGGGTAACAAAGTGAAAAACAAAAGCTCAGGTTTTGCTGCTGAGTGTAGGCATGAATAGTAAAGGTGCTATGTGGAGCTGCTCCTGAGAACATGTGCCTGGAGCATGGGCTCTGTCAGGGATGAGAACTCAAACAAGGCATTGCAAGGCAAGGAATAAGGGCCAAGTTTACTGCCAGGGAGGTGCTCTGCTGTTGCTGACTGCATGGATGCTTTTACATGGGGGAGCTGACTTGTTGGACTTGTTAACTGAAATCCTGGCGGTTGTGTACCCTGCCCTGTGACCTTTGTTCACCTGTTAGCAAACAGTGATGTCCTTTCATATTGCAGGCTGGGCTCTTGGGGCAGTGTCCTGCAGTGCTTGGTAGTGGGGACCTGGTCACTGCTCAGACACTTTGAGGTTGACTAGGTCTGATTCTGTAACAGCTGTGAAGCAGGAGTGGGCCAATGGCTACAGCTGGATGAAGAGGAGCCAGGAGTGCTGCACTAACATCCTTCTCTGACCAAAGTTTCTGGCTGAAATACCCTAACAAGACACACAGAGAAATCTGTAATACTTGCTCGTACAGAGAGAGTTCCAACACTTCTTTGTCTCACACCTCTCTCTATTCCATGTTCTCTTTATAATCTTTTTTTCCCTCATGATACTCATAACTGTTTTGCCAATTTCCTTAGAATTGTTCCTCGCAATGCTGCCAAAAGTGACTCACTCAGCTCCTTTCAACCTCTTGTGAAAATACTTTTCAAAAATACTGCTTCTCAAACCCGTCAGTGATCTACATTTAAATGTGTATTTAAAATTCACCCCTAACCAAAATACTTCTTTTCAGTGTTGTGTCTAAACTGGTCTGTGTGGGGTGAGAAGTATTTTTATTCTCTGTTCCATATAGCCCAGATCTACATGTGGAGTTCAAAGTAAGAAATTGTTCTAGATTTCCTGGGCTGGATAGTTTTGATCCTTCTTTGTTTTGATCGATTTGATTTGATTTGATAGCTTGAATTCAAATCATAGATTTGATCGAGATGCTGTTGGTTGCTGAGGGCTTTTTTGAGTGGGTGCTGTGAAGCTGTGGTGGTGTGACAAGGCAGGGAGGTAGTGCTGAGAGTATGGCCCTGGAGGGAGGGTGTGAACCTGTTGGAACTGAGCCACGGGTGGTTGGTTCAGAAATCCTCCCTGAAAAGAGAGATCCAAACCCGTCTGTGGCTGTGAAGGCACCCTGAGTCACTGGTGCAAGAGGGTGCAGTGGGAAAGCTCAGGAGGAAGATCGGGGAGCAGTGGGGAACGCTAATTTACACACCTCCTATTCTTCCCTGTGGTGATCCTTATCTGGAAGAGGAGTGTAATTGTCCCTGCTTTAGGGGAACTCTAATACAGATTCAAAAAAGTTGCCTGGAAGCCTAACTGCAGTTGAAGGCAGAGGGAATTGCATCAGCTTTTAGACCAAGGAAGCTGCTGGTCCCACCTGAGACTTGTGAAATTAATACATCTGCTGGGAAGGATTATTCAAAAAACCTACCAGTCTTGGCCAGAGCTTGTTCTCCTGGATGTGAAGATGCTGTGTTAATAATTGATTCTGAACTGCCACAAAGTTACATGATTTATTCATCTGAACTAATCTTTTTATAAATTTTTGTTATTATATTTTCATGTTAGAACTCCGAGGAGTTTGCTTTTCCTTGTTACTTGGACCCCAGAGAAATACCCAAGCATGGATTTGGCAGGTTTTCTGATTTTACTTTTTGTAAATGCAAAGGTACGAATTCAAGTCTGGGCTTTAGTTTTAGGTGAGGTTATTTTGATGGAAGTGAACTGTTCCCAGGTTTATTGGTGTGATCTGAAGTCACAGAGCATTCACTTGCTTGTAGTCTTTTAGGTGAAGTTACTAAATCTATTTTTGTCTTTTTCTTGCAGTAATGAATGTTATAACAATTGAAGACTATAAGAGCACATATTGGCCAAAGTTGGACAGTGCCATAGATCAGCTTTTAACTCAGAGTCCTGGTGACTACATCCCTATCTCCTATGAACAAATATACAGGTAAGGAAATACTTTAAATGCTACATAACTTATTTTTTCTTTAAAATGAAATGTTTATGTGATGTTGCTGCCTATGCATATGTCGTATTTTGTACCTTCGAGGAGACAAATGGGAAAGTTATGGGAAGTACAGTACTGTTTAAATGGTTGGAGTGAATAATAGATACATATCTTGACATACCATGTTAACAGGAATAAATGCTAAAGAATTGAAATGCGTAAGTGCTGAAAACACTAATATTAAAAAAAACCCCATCACAGTTGCTTAGTGTAATGTACTAGGAAATGTATTAAAGACTCAGCATCCTTTTCTCCAAAGGGATTGGCATGGTAGGCAGTTGACTTAATGTGTCAAAAGGCTTCTTTATCATAACTAATAGGAACCAATTTGGTATAGTTGATGTGCAGAAGAAAATAGAAGCCCCTGGTGCCAAGGTCCTTTGATGTAAATCGTCATTTGTGTGTTTTGCCTCAGGTGGCTTTGGTGTGTTCTCCCCTTGCCCAGCCATCAGCTGCATGTGCAGTTCCAGGCTGTTTGAAGGACACTCTTTTGCATCTCCATTTTTGTCTGGAGGAGGCTTGGGCTGTACCTTTCTTGGAGCTGCAGTTTGCTTTGAAAGGGATCTAATCACGCACCAGAACTGCCCTTCAGGCTAAGCTAGTGCTCAGTACTGGTGGTGGTGGGGGATTTGCTTCCAAATCAAAATGCTTAATGCTTTAGAGACCTGGCAGTTTCTTAAGAGATTAACTAAAATGGAGATTTTTGTTCTGTAGGTGGCAGATATTCAGGATGTTGGTGAACAGGATGGAAAGTGGGCAACTGCTGCTGAATTTACTGGCCAAGATGCTGTTAAAACCCCTGGGCTCTTGCCAGCAGCTCAACTGTAGCACTGCTGTGCTATGTGCTGTGTTGGTTTTCTTCACCAGAGTGTTGCCCTCTGTGGAATAATGCTGTCACTGATGGCTGTTTTTAGAGACTTGCAGCTCTGTTGCCTCATGCCCACTTGCTCTTAGCCATTTTGTCTGTGCAGTTCGAAACTTTGGGTTAGGGAAGCATAAATAAAAGAAAGGCAGGTGTTCAGTTTTGCCCCTTAGTTGCAGTTGAAAACTTCAACAAACTTCCTCTTTCCTCTCCAAACTTTTGGAACTACTTTTATCAGGACTCAGATATCATCATGTGTATAAATAATCGAGATGGTCATTTGATTTGAGAGACAGCTTTAGTGTAAGTAATCAAAATCTTTTCCCATCTTGAAATCCCCAATGTGCAAAGAGTCTGCAGTAAGATGTCTCTCGAAAGTCATCTCTGATAAAGAGTAGGTGTGCAAAGTTAATGGTTTAATTATACCTAGTTATGGTTTGCAGGTAGCTGGAATTCATCCTTGTCACCTTTCTACTCCTCAAAAGTTTTATTTACTGAAGTACTACTGGGTTTTGAATTTCTCCTGGATCCTGTACATCTGGGGCACTTGTTGCAGGACTGTAATGATGCGTGGATATCTGTTGCATATATTTTACTATTACCAAAGCTAAAGATTTCCCATAGTTTAGTGTTACTGGTAAAGATGGTGTGTCAGTTTTGTTCTAAAAATTTATGTCCGTGATTGTAATTACTCTGCCACAGCCTCCTCCAACCAGGAGATAGATTTTGGTTTTTATGTTAATATTTTTTAAGACTGTTCCTTTGATTGACAATCTGGACAAGATAGATTGACAAGGGAAGGATAATTGATTTTTTTTTTTTTAATTGAATTTAGTAAGGATGTTTGCTTGGAGTGTTGTTGGGAGTCTGTAGCAGACTTGGAGTTTAGATCTTCTCTGCTTCTAGAACTGGAAGAACAGACTAAAGAACTAGGCCAGTTCTTTAGTCTGAAAGATGGAATGTTTCTTGAAGTGGTTCAAACAGCTGCACGGTTTTTTTTCTTCACAGTGAAACTGAGGTGAAAATACGGTAGTGTTTTTGTTCATCTTTGTGCTGACTAAAGGAATCAAGGTTTTCATAATGCAAACTCAAAGTACGTTATTAGATACCCAGGCTGCTGTATTTGACATGGTCAGTGATAGCTGTAGGTGTGTACTCCCCAGCAGTGAGAGCTGAGAGATAATTTCCAAGGTGTGTATGCAGATATTTACCATGGACCAGTTTATCTGTAAGGTGTCCAAGTGTCATTAGTGTCTGTTTTCAACTGAGAGCCCAAAGCCTCCCTATGCACAGTCACTTCCTGTTATAAAAGGGTTGGATAAACTGGCAGAGAGGTGTGAAGGAAGGTTTGAGATAAGGAAAATGTGCACAGCTAAATTGTGCTTCTGGCAACCTCCACTGCCTCCCAGGTGCAGTGCAGTTTTCTGTTCCTCAGGACAACTTAGAGAGCTTGGATATTCATCCCTGTCAACCACTGCTTACCCTCTAATGTCCTTTTTGGGATTTCCTTTTCCTAAAGTGTTTGGTTATGTTAAAGAACTAACAAGCTTGTGACTTCTTTTGGGTAGTATCAGGGCAAGGATGATTCACAGAACTAGCCCACAATTGGGAACTGAAAACAGGATCTCAAAATGGGGAAGAAACCTCTAAATAGAAGTGCTCAAATAAAGTGTAAACACGCCCTATGTGTACATGAGAAGACTGGTGTTTGACTACAAAACATGCAGAAATAGAGGCAGCAGTAGTGTGTGTAACACTAAGGAGAAGTGTACTTTAAAATTCAGTTTAGTTGCATGCAGATAAAGCTGTCCACTTGTGGAAGTGGCTGTGTACTTGTTAGCTATTGAGCAAACAAATGTGTGGCCATTTGCTGTGGTTGCCCAGCTGGCTGATTTTGTAAGAGATCTCAAAAATCAGTCTCACTTTTCTTGTCAGCGTTTCTGTCTTTGATCCAAGCTCAACCGATGTTTTTGCTCTTAGCAAGGAGCATTGTACCAAAATACCTTTCACTCTTGCTTGTTTCAGTGTAGGATCTGCCGTTGGTAGACTTGATGTGAAAGAAAAAGGATGACCTTGACTGATAATATTTAAATAATATCAAACTACAGATACTCAGTTATTTTTAAAATAAAATAATACAAGAGGTGTAGAGTGTCTTTTGGTTTTTAAGAAATGACATGATTCACCAAATAAATAGACTTTTGCCATCTTGGTGGTTTGCCTGCCTTTGTACCACCTTCTCAGCAGAGAATTGGAAAGTCATAGTTCCCTTACAGAGATACAATGTTGCTGTCCTGTGGCTTTGGGCTTCTGGGGCCATGTAAAGCCTGCAGAATTCAAGGCTGGGGTCTGGACCTCGCTGGAAATCAGTTGTTTGCACATGTCCTGAGAGCAGTCTCTGGCCTGAGTTGCTTGCTGCCACAGTTCTTGGTACAGAGGAGTGGAGACAGGAGCAGAACAGAGGAGATGTGACTTGCCCAAGATGCCAGGTGGAGTCTCCCTGGGTCTCTTGGATTTGGCAGCTAAATTTCAGAATGCTTACTGAGGAGTAAAAGCTGCGTGATACAGATGAATGTTGGTGTTAGTCCTGACAGTGATGACTGCTGTAATAACATCCTGCTGAAAGTAATACATGTATTTGTTTTACAACTGCTATAAATATGTAGCCTTATTTTGCAGATGTTGTATTGCAATATGAGAGCAATAAAGTGTTCTTAAGAGTCAAAGGTAGCACTGAAGACCAGAGTTAACACAGCCAAGCCATGGAATGCAGAATTGGTTTTGTTGCTCTTTTTCTGCATCTTTCTTTATTATGAAAGTGTAGAATTTTCTTAGAATTTAAGTAGCAAAGAATGGAGTAGCATGCTTGAGTCTGTAATTTTAGAACTTTTGCCATTTTTTTTTAAAGCTACCATGGTTTTGATGCAACTTCTATAATACTTATCAGCATTCCCCTTCTTTTAGTAAGGGTTTTGCCCTAAAATATTCATAAAATTGTTAAACCTGTTTATTTTAATGGAGGCTTCATTCACATAGGAGAGACAAAGGCCAGAAGTAGGAATGTGCTGTTGACAGAATTGTCCTGGCTGTTTTGAAGTGCACTGTTAAGAGAACTCTTTATAAGTTAAAATGAGGTTGGGGAGGGGGCATGGGATGGACACCCTGGAGCCTCCAGGGGAGCCATAAGAGCCTGCTGGAGCTCATTCCCAGCTTAGGACTGTATTAAAAAGTTCAACAATCATTCAATTAACTCTATTATCCTCTAAACTGAAGCTTGAACAAAATGTTTTGAAGTCTGTTACCCTTCATTGCAAACTGTTGTAAGTTCATTGTTTGTTCCTGTATTTGTTTCTGCAGTTGTGTGTATAAGTGTGTATGCCAGCAGCATTCGGAACAGATGTATAGTGACCTAATAAAAAAGATAACTAACCACTTAGAGAGAGTCTCAAAGGAGCTGCAGGTAAGAAGCTGCACAATCTAATTCTCTCTTTCCTGGGATCTGTGATTATATCAGAGCAGCATGTAGGTGGCCTATGGAGGGGATTGCTATTGAGACTGATTTACATTAACTTACAAGATTGTTTACTACTTCATTCATTAATGGGCTGTCAGGCAGAAAACCAACTACTAGATCCGAAGGTTTGCCACTGCCAGACCTTGGAGACCTCAACCGTGTGGAGAGCAGTGGCTAAACCTGAATATATGATACAGAATGAAAGAATGGAGAATGGGAAATCTAAAGTATAATCTGGGATGTAAATACCTCAGTCAAACATGATCTGAGCACACCAGATGAATGTCTGCCATTCCTGTGTAAATGTGTATAAACTGTTTATGGTTCTTATGCACCCCAAGCAGCACAAAAGGGAAAATCTAAAGGAAAAAGATTAAGTGAATTAAATATAGATTGTGAAGTATCAGTTAAGAATTACTGCATAAGTTCTGTTACAGCATATTCTGCATTTTTCTTGCCTATCTCTAGGTGTCAGTGGTTTACAGCAGTCCTAATAGATACAGTTTGTATAACCCTATCCTTCTCTGCTTATTTGTGCATCCATGGTTGTTTTCCTATGTACTCCTTGTTGAACATTCCTTTTAGACTAGAATCTCTAGATATGTACTTGAAATTGTCATTGTTGTAGCAGCAACACTGCTTGATTTTTCCTTGCAGCTTTTTTCACTTCCATAACCGATGTCTGAGTTCTGTACTCACCTGCAGTGCATGAAGTAGAGATGCCAAATACAAAGAAACCCTAAACTACAGCAGCTTCTTCAGTGCTTCTAACACATTGATAACTGATTTCTCTCATCCCAAAACCACTCTTAATGCTTTAACTGCATCAGATATTTCTGGCTGAACGTGCATTCCCACCAAAATCCATAGCACTGTGATCTCTCTGATGTCCTTTTTGTTGCACTTCTTTCCTCTTGTGGTTTTCTGTATAAAGAAAAATAACCACCCAGAGTTTAATAGGCATGGTATTTGCTAGGTTCTTTTCTTTTCTCTTTTATGTTCTCTTTATTCCTCATGGAGTGACAGCCTCGACATTCTGTAAAAATTGCTTGGAGTTGGTGAACAGAGTATTTAAAATAAAGCCTTCCCTTGGTTCTGCTGAGCTGGTGCAGCCTGTACATTTTTTCTTCTGTTTGTGAGAACTATGATTCATTTCAGCTCTACAAGCTTGGCCAGTTCTTCTGATATATCCCATGGTAATACACTGCTTTAGTTTCATTTGAATTTGGGAATATCCCAAATTCTTTACTCCGTGCTAGTCCTTGACTCTTTTCGCTTAAGTCCCAAAACTGAGGCAGCTGATTTTAAAGTTTGCTTTAGCACATATGAGCCTAAATAATTCTGCCTAAAACCAAGGCTGCCTTCTGAACATCAGCTTGTTGAAAGAATAATTGAGGCAAATGTTTAATGCAATCTTAGCCTTGCAAAAGCTTCTTTAGGTAGGTTAGACACACCTGTGATATAACATGATACCATCTTTGAGTGCATTACGTGAGTTTTGTCTGACGTGTGAACATGACTTTGCTTTTGGATGACAAAGGGATCTTTTTGAGCTGCTGGAGGTAAAACTCGTGTGCTTCAAATAATTGTTCTATAAAGAACCTGTTTTAGCTGTGGGTTGTGAAATTTACTCTTAAGAAATTACTCTACTACAATGTATTTTATTATCCTGATGCTTCTTTGATCTTATTACATTTCGGTGACATGCAGTCACTCGGGGGGTTATGTTGAAAATGCAGTTTTAGATCTTTATCCTAGCAACAGCGGCAAATTACTTTGTAAATGTTAGTTGCTTGGAAGTTTCTGGTTCGCACGGGCAAACAATAAAAAAAACGCCTATGTATGTGAATCCTTTTAATGCACAGTTTGTGGTGTTTTGCGTTCTGACATAATCCCATTCACCTGCCAGCAACGTTTAAGAGTTCTCTTTATTTGGCAAGCTATGACTTGATGCAAGTTGTTGGTTTTTAATGTTCAGAGATGCAAAAGTAGCCCAGTATAAGCAGAAATGTCGGTGTGTGTAGGAAAACAGATGGCTGTGGAAACTGAAATGTCAGGCAAATGCAGTGTCTTTCTCTGGACAGGCCAGCACCTTCTTTGCATAGCAGTGTAACAGTTAAATGGCAGGTGGGCTGCAGAATGTCTGCATGTAACCAACGTGCCAGAGCAAGCTGTCTCTTACAGGAACCACTCATCAACAGCCAAACCAGTAAAACCCAGATACCAAACAGTAAAAGTGTGAACACCTCAGGGGACTGGTCAGACTTGCTCTTGCATGGATTTAGTCTTGATGGAGTTTGGTTTCTCTCTTCGAGGCATTCACTGCAGAAACTCCCTATATATATTTATTTCCTCCCTCCTTGTGTGTGTTGTCAGAGCAGCTGGCCACAGCTGGAGTCAGCAGAGTGATGGACACTCAGGTGTCCTGAGCTGGGTGTCCCAGGCGCTGTGCTGGCACGCTCAAACACTCCCCGGTCATCCTGTGTGACTTCTGCTTTTCCAGACTGCGGGACAGCTTGTGTGGTGTTGCTGTGCATTCCTGAAGGTTTGTTTCACAGCTTTTCTGCTCGAGGGAGTGACTTTCAGTGGTGGCAGAGGCCATAGGAAAATGTGGCCGGGCTGGTGTATTTCTGCCTGTTGGACACTGGGTGAAAAGCAGTGAGCGGTGCTTGCTGAGTAATGGTACATTTAGATGAGATGAAGTGCTTGTCATCAGGCTGATATGGGGCCTCCTGTATGCCAAGCCATTTCCACCTCCCTTATTAGTGTATCTGTAAGTTAATGATCCTCTCTTCAGACTGCTATGGAGAGACTCCGAGCTAGGATTGCTTTGCTTTCCTGCAGCTGATGTCTGACCAGCTTCTCTGCATTAGTTAAGACTGAGTTTTGCCATGTGGAGCTTTCAGTAATTAATAATTCAGTCTCCCTAATTCCTGAGTTGGTCGGAATTTTGGATTTTGTCAGCTTAAAACAAAATAACATGTCACTGCAGAAAACACAAATTAACTTGTTTCCTGTTGTCTTGAGGTCTGTGAAGCCTGTAGCATACAGATGATTTTTCTAAGATGCTTTATTTGGAAACATTTCACTGGTAATGGACGTGGTTCATTATGCTGTGGTTTGAAATAATGTCAGCTGTTTTTGTGGGTAATTGCTGAGTCATTCAGATGTGTGAGGTAGGGTGGATACACAAACATATGCTTTCAGATTAAGTACGTCTCTCTTTAAAATGAGTAAAACTGTATTTGCATTAGGCACTAGTGTTTCTGGCTTAATTTATTCTTATGCGCTCTGATAAAGTAATTTAAAATCAAGCACTCTACCCATTACATATCTCTTCAGCAAAAGATGCTGGAAAGTACTCAGAGCATTGACAATCAGAATGAGCTGTGGCTTTGAGCTGGCTTGTTACAAACGTAGCTTTTTTGTGCAGGTGCAGTGCAATATTTTCCTTTTAGTTAGAATAAACTCAGTGCTTCCTTTGTGAAATGATTGAGAGCTGAAAACCATTTATTTGTCGTGTTGCACCTTTTTTTTATCTAGAGGAGAGAGAAAAAGGGATCTCTTGCTTTCTGTGGTGGGTTTTTTTTTTGGATGATGAATTATATTTTTTTATAATGAACATGGCTGCGCTGAGGAGTCACTGGTGTTGGTAGATAATTTGAATGTCTGCTGTTTGGCCCCCAGGACCTGCTGGTTTATAGTCTTTGTTGTGCAATGCCAGGAAGGTTTCCTGCCTGATAATAATCTTTACAACTTCTCAGCCTTTTGGCTTGTTGGTTCTCAAACCAGTTGGTGCAGTGAATGAAAGTATTGTCCCACTTGCTGTTTCCTTGGGAGAATTTTATGGCAGTCAGGTGTCCTGAATGAGCGTGGTGCTCAAAGAACCCTTAGTAAAGGTCCTGGGGTAAACCCCCAGGAAAAGCAGCTTTGATATTAAAGTGAAAGCATGACAGAGTTCATTGTCAAGGTTCACGCTGTTACTACTACATGGTTAAAGCACACAGAGGGAAATCAGACTAAAATCAAACAGTCTAAAACTAAAATCAACCAGAAATGATCTGTGTGGAGGCTGGGAATATGAAAAGGGTAAGGATAGGAAGCAATGATGGAGACCTTCACATTGAGTCCAAGATTCAGAGTGGATCCCCTTGCCAAACAGCCCTCGACTTGAGCAGTGGTTTAGGCCTAAAGGTTTCGACAGCATTTAAACTTAGCAGCACTTAGTCAATGGCCTAATTTAAACATTGTAAATTCTGTAGAATTTACAATAAGCGGAACAGTAACTCACAGGCCTGTCTTACCTGTGAATCTAATGTACTTAAGAATCTAAGAGAGCAGCATTCTCAGTGTATTTGCTATGTCACATTCACACCTGAACGCACACACGGTTAAAGGAGTCACTGTTGTCATCTGTTTTCAAATATAGCTTAGCACTATCTATTGTGGACAATCTGTTCCTTCCTTGCCTTTTCCTATCTTATTTGCTGTCTCGTGTTTACCTTCCCCTTGTCCCCTGTGATTATACGGAGTTTCCAGCCAGTGGTGACAAGCCTGTTGTCTCCTGCCCCTACTCTTTCTGAAACACTAATCTGATTCATACAAATGCCTTATTCCAAACTTTGCATGAGGTTCTGAACTTCCTTACTTTATTTGTCTTTTAGAAACAGTTGTGTAATGAAGCTTAAGTGGCTTGTCATGTTTACCCTGCGGGTTTAGTTGGGGTGCCATAAAAATGCATCCAGGTAATGCTTTGAGGGACTGGTAAAACTGAATTTTTAATAGTGGGCAGAGTTATATACTGGGGACCATCTCATAGCAGTTCTTGATATTTACACTTTGAGGTAGTTTTACTCCAGATTGTTTCACAGATGTATTTTACTTTCCTTCCAAGGTACACTAGTGATGTATAATACTTTATATTACCTTTATAAAGTGCCATATTGTAATGGAACAGTTATGCCAGTCTGTGAAATACAACTTTTGGCAACATCATCTGTGGCTGCTTTTTGTGTAAACTTAATATATCAGATTGCTAATGAAGGCATGATTAGACTTTAGTCATGTACTTGCGAGAGGTCAGGTTATTTGTTCCACCCATGTGAAGAAGCCAATTCTTACTACACTGTATGGACATTGTCTGGCTTGGTAGCTAAAGGAGATACAGAGAGCCTACTTCAAAAGTCGTGCTCATCTCTTGTAGCATGGAAGTAACAGTTAAATTACTTCTGGTAATTTGAAATCAGTTGATTCTCTGAAATAATTTCTGTAGTTGCCGTAGTTTCTCAAAGGCTTACATAGAAAACAAATCTGCCTCCTCTACGCTCTGCCTTTAGAAAAGATAAGAAATAGAGGTGGGGAATGGAAATTGAGAACTTGAATTTTCTAGCTTTCTTACTGATTATGTTAAATCAGTGGTGTTTCTTGGAGTCCATTTGGGCCATCTCTTAATATCAATGGTTCGTTTTTTCAAGAGGAGATGCAGACTGGGCATTTATCTGGTCCATAATATTTAAAAGGGGAAAAAAACAAACCCAAATATTCAGAGCTGTAGGTGTTTGTCCATCAGTTTTGCTGGGAGAACATTGCTTAATCGTGTGTGTGTGAAACAACCTTTACTGCTGTGAATCCCACTGAACTGAATCGGATCAAATGGGTGATTTGGACTCAGGTGGTGGCAACCAGAAGCATTATAAATGTTTCTATCTTTGTGTGTGGACATCAGAAAGATGGCTTTTGACTTGAAGTAGTAGGGGTGACCATATTGCCAGAATTGCCATGAAAAATGAAATTATCATCAGCAAGTTAAGCTGAGAGAAGCATTCTTGCTTGTAGCTTTTTGGAAAGGCTTGTAGTCCTGCAGCTCTGTTTAGTGCCTTGTCACACTACACTGGAGCTGCAGACCCTGATGCAATTCCAGAAAGATGTAAGTAAATACAGCACAAATTAATATGTATTTAATAGATAGAAGAGCTTCTGAAGATTTCTTACTGCGAAACAGAGTTTTGATGGTCTTTAGATTCCATGTCTTTTTGTTTTACAAGTATGTACAATGGGAATGGAACATGGCCCACACCTGCTAACCTGCTGTAAGACAGTTACATGAGAAAATGTCATGAGGCTGTACAGTTTGGAACAGGTTTGTGTGCAGGCTTGACTAGGAAGACACAGCCTTTGAATCAGCTGTGCTTTGGTTTGATGTCCTTTTTTTGTAAAACCTTTTAATAATACCCATGGCTAGTTAGGTAGGCCTGGGCATCACATACATTGCAAGGCAAGGTAAACAAAATATATTTTCTTGAGAAAGAACAAAGAGTGGTTTAGAAGATTCAGACCACTTACATGAATAACAGGTTAATTTGTGTAGTCATAGCCATTCTCCCTTTTCACTTGGCAGGCGTGGGAGAGGTGCTGCAGCGTATGTGCTGGCATTTTGGCAGTGAGCATATTCCCAGGAAAATGGAACTGCCCATTCACCATAGGAGTGTAAGCTCTACTAAACACTGCTGATTGTGCCAGACGACTCCTCATAAGCACATTAACTTTGTGTTCCTCAAGCACAGAACTGTCATCTCTGTTTCTTTCTTGGGGGCCATTTCTGAGTTGTCTTGAGCCAGCAACTGCCTTCTGATTTCATATGTTCAGTTTAAGAGTGATATTGAGACTGCTTTTCAAGCTGAAAAAACACAGATCTTTTTCACGTATATGGTTTCTTGCCCACAGGTGCATTGAAATGCCTACATAGGAGATTTCGAATAAGGGAAGGGTAATTCAGTATGCAGGATCTCCCGTTGCTTGTTTTGTTTGACTATGTCTTGTATGTCATTCTTTCTCAAATGTGTTTTCTTGTTACTTCTGATTTCTGTTGGTGCTGAGATGTCCACTGTGGTGCGTAAGGAGATGAAATTGTGTCTTTAACATCAGCTTTTAAACAGCAGCCATAGTATTTTATTCTAAGGAGCAGTTGACTCAGAACCAAGCTGAAGATCTTAAGCAAATGCAACTGCATCAGAGTTTGAGAAATCCAACCGAACATTCAATGCTCCTGTGGACAGACACGCAATACAGTTGTTGCTGGAAAACTGTTCTTAACCTTACGAGATGGTTCTGTTTTCTCCTCACAGATTACAGTACTTCATAGATGAGCTGTGAAAGTGCTATTACTGATTTCTCTTTGGCTTGGGTATTTTGGTAGTTTACAAGTCAAGCTTTAGTTGAGCAGAGTTTGATTGTCAAGTTTGCTTTTTGTTGTCCGTCACTGTTAATGCCTTGGCTGTTGAGGCTTGACATGAAGCGCTATCAGGAGAATAAAACTGAAAAGTGACATTTCATGCTGATAAAGCAGACAACACCATAATTTCTGCATTGCAAAGGTTAAAACCAAGGCCTGATGTCTGCCTGACACTGGTGAGTGCTTCCTCTGAAGCTGTCAGGACCTCTTTTCGCTTTTTTTTTGTCCTTATCCAGAGCAGTTGATTATAAGGCCTGGTGGTGGTTGACAGCTCCCAGGTATCCTTCTATTAAAGGGCTCCTGAGGTCATTCTCAGGAGACAGCTGGGTGTGCAGATGTTCTCTCCTGAACAGCCTCCCTTGCTGTGACACGGGCTTTGGGAGCTGAGCTAGCAGACTTCTCATCTGCAGTGGAGAAAGAAGATATCAGTGCTTATGTCCCCCGTCAAAAGTGTGGCACACTGGCTGCATGCATTGCCTGGGATTAAATCTGCACTGTCCAGACAACTTCTGTGTTTTTTTCTCATTGACTTTATTGTTGTTTTGGTTTTTTAATGAAAATGGCAATCTATCAGTGAGAGAGGAGTGGTGCCCCGTGTCAGGCTGTGGTCTCCTTTTGTCGGACGTGTTCTTTCAAGTAGAATTTTCCTTTTTCTTTAATCTTAGAAGCTGTATACAAATCTGTGGGTATAACCATATTTAAAGCTGAGGTTGAAAAAGAGTGAAGCAGGAATACATACTGCTTAGAAACGCAGATTTCACTGCATGTTATTTGCAACAAATTATATATGTAGCTATATATGAAAGGGAGTCCTCGGAGCTCATAGCCACATTTATATGTTGTTGGCATTTTGAACTAAAATTTGTTTGGCCACCCTTGAGAACTGCATTTGCAATAAGATTAAAACTTTGTGATCAGAATGAGGAATAACCATATATAGCCTTTGGCAACTGCATATGGAATAATGCTCTTTCTTCCTTTGCCAGTTTTGCTTTCCTTTCTGAACTGTCTGCACTGCATTGGTGTTTGCTGTGAAAATTACCCACGTGTTCATTAAGCACATTAAGAAGGGAGGCAAATGAAGCTATTTTAAAGGAAAAAAAAAAAACCCTTTCATAAATTTAGAGTACTTAATAGAGCAAAATATCAACATAAATTTTAACTGTTCTCTTAGGGCCCCTGGTGAGTGTCCGTACAAAGGCTGAAGATATTTGTGAAGATAGCTTTAAGTTCTGATAAGGTGGTTGAGGTGCAGCTAAGCCTTGAGTCTCATGCCACAGATGCTTTGGCTTTAGGAAAATCTTAATTTTCTTGCAAGGTTCCAGTTACTGTGGTATTCTCCATCTTCTTTTGGCTTCATGCTGTCAAAGGGGAAAACAGTGCAGGGGAGCAGAAGTTTTGCTTCTCATTAGCAAGCAACACCTTGCCCTTGGGTTTGTATAGGTGCATCTCTGTATATGAACAGCAGGAGCTCAGGCAACCACCCAGAGCCTCAGGAAAGACAAAAGCAGGGGTTGGGCCAGAGGCAGAGTGGTGTATGGGGAGGATTAGGGTGGAGGAACATGTTACTGTAGCTCCTCTTCCATCTGTGGGTGTCTAAGTGCACTTTGAACGCTCCAGTGCAGCTCCCCTGCATGCCTCCAGATGGGTATTGTATCAGAAACGGTGCTCAGTGCTTCCCATTTTTGTGGTTCTCTTCTCAATTTAACTTCACTTGCTGCTGAACAGATCTTTTAAGCTTCTTTATCCCCTTCTTTGGAAAATAGGGTATTGTACCCAGAAAATAACGCATTCAGGTTTTGTGTAGCCAAGTTTAGGCTGAGGCTCCAGGGGGATGCCGTGTGCTGGAGGAGGTCAGGAGATTTCCCCAGGCCTGACCTGGAGCACAGGACCCGCATGCAGAACTCTCTCTGAAAATGTTGCTTCTTTGTGGTCCCTCCAGCTGAACCCCCTGAACATTTGGCTTGCCTTAGGTGACGCAGCAGTAACTTAGAAGGGTTTTCTGTGGAGGACAGTGTTCCCTGGAGCTGGAGGATGTGCCACTCACCAGCTCAGCTGCAGAGCAGCAGCTTCATGCCACCCTGCTCTCCTGGAGTAAAAGCTCGGGGGGGTGGGAGCACACAGTGCAGCACTTGTACAGATTTGGGTATGGACTAGGCATGACAGCTGGTGCTTTCAAAATAAAGCTCTGGTCTTTAATAAGTGTTTTTATTTGCATATGCTAAACGTCAGCTTGTTACAGACTCACTGTATTTCTTATTGAATGGACGTTGTGCTGGGCACTGATGTATAGTCTTAGGCAAAACCTGGTTACTGAAGGGAGGTTGGTGTTGCTGGAGGGAGTTAGAGCAGAAACTCTGGAATGATGTGTGGCTTGCTTTGTGTGGATGCAGTGTATCAAATCCTTTGTAGTTGAGTTTGCTATGAAAGCATAGCCCATGCTGTTCCAGATCTTTCTCTTGTTCAAATTACAACCTGACTTTTACGGTTTCTTGCAGGCCAGCCCTCCAGATCTCTATATTGAAAGATTTAACGTAGCTCTTGGACAGTATATGGGAGCATTGCAGAGCATTGTGCCTCTTTTCATATATATGGTAAGTTTTAGAAAATTCTTTTCAAATAAATATGTCCATACACGAGATGCTGACTGAATGTGAAAAGAATAAAATGCAGCTGTCATAATTTTTGACATATAGAACTTATGCTTCATGCCTAGTTCCTAACTTCCTTCCTAACAGTACTGATCAAGTTGTATGGGGAGAGGAAGGGGAAGCCGTGCTTTTTAAATGGAGAGTTTTGCAGTTGGTTTCTGCCCTAATATTTCTTTCCTGGAGTGGGGAGAATGGTTCTGATTTTTATGGGGAAAAAAGCCATCTCAAATAGTTCATTATTTTATATCTTTTTTAACAGGGATAACTTATTGGCTTGTTAAATTTTGGCTTCTTAGTTTGGGGAGGTTGTGGAGATGACTGTTTTTTGCTTTCAGATAGTACAGATTCAGAAAAGACAGGAAGAAATGTGTCTCAGAAATGTCTTCGTCATTTGATAAAGCAATTTAGAATGTCGGATGGATGAAGACAAAATAATGTTCATAGCACTGTCAGACATACTTGGAGTGGTTCAGAGACCAATAATTTACATCCTTTTTGTTGAAGTACCAAAATTTTTACTGCCTTTTTTTTTCTGTGGTAATGAATAATTTAAGCTTGAAATTTGTCCTTCTCCCAGAAACTGTCCTTGTGTTGGCATCACTTAGAAATGAGAAAATTAAAAAAAAAGTTGGAAAAGAAAATTTTAAAAATATTTTAGCTGGTTTACATTAAATATATATCTCAAACTCTTCAAAGTTTTTCTCATTGGTAGTTTCACAGAGTTTCAGAAGCAGTATCCTTTAGAAGGAAGGATACTATTCCCTGTGTTTCAGTGAATTTAGGTAACTTGCTACGGTCTTTTGGCATAGTGTTACTGTAAAGATTTGTTGCATTAAAAGAGGAATTTGCCTTTCTTGAACTTGGTGTCTTCTAATCTGCCCTTTTATCTGGTTCTGTTACCTGTTAGTTCCTCTTGCTGCCAAAAGCAGTGCTGACTTGGCTCAGCTGTATAGCTGGTTTATAAGGCTAATGGCAAATAAGCTGTCATACTTTTTCACTGAAATAATTTATTAATCAGTGTTGTGCGTGATGTGGGAGATATCTCTGGAGAAGTCAGGTGGAAAAATGTTTGTCCCTCAGTTTTTTTCTGTAAGTACTTTTGGAAGTACTTTTATGTGCGGGTACTCCTGCAATCTTACATTGTAGTGTCTAGTCAAGTTTTCTCATAGAGCAACAGCAGTTTCCTCTGTTTGGTCCAAAAATACAACTGAAAAACAACTGCAGGAGGTGAAACCCTAATTACTCTACAGTCTAAATTACAGCTTTGCAGTTAATAGATACTTTTCAAAAAGTTTTGAAGTGGACTAAGTTGTTAAACTCTGCCTTTGTGTCAGAGGTGACGAGGCTTTCCTTCTCTGTGATTGCTTTAATCAGGGGTTTCCAAGCCTGTTGAGTTCCTCTTGAGGACTTTGTTCTGAAAGGATAATTATATTGCTGCTTAGGAGAACTTTTAATATGCATTTAAATATTTTTAAAATCTATGAAGCTGAGGAAAAACTAAAGCTTCTATGTAGAACTGGAATATGGCATATTGTTTTGTCTTAGGCTTCGTCCTGTGTGTCTGAATAGCAGCAGCAGCACTTTTGTTTCCTGATACTTACCAAAGCAGGAAAGGGGATTTCTTGCCCTGTGTGTGTATGGTGGCCAAGGGCTGTTTCCAGGCTTATCTGGAGGGGTGGTTGAGAGGGCTGACCTTGCAACTGAGGAGTTTTGCTTCTTTTGCTGGGAGCACTTTGTTTTTTACGTGGTGATGGATTTTTTCAGCCTTAGGCTGCTACAGCAGATTTGTCACAAACGCACGGGGGCCAAAAGACCCTCTGAGGTTCTGTGGGTTTAGGCTCCTTCAGAAGTTCAGGGATGTAACTGAAGGTAAAGCAAATGAAACTGGAAGTCAGCTTAATACACAGTGCTTTATTCCTAGCAGAAAACTGTTTTGTAAATTTAAGTGAGATTATTCTGGGTGCTTGCAGATTGTACATATCACAGTATGCTACACACTTGAATGAAAAAATATTTCCACTTGGATAAAAAATAAAATTTAGATGATATGTTTTTCTTATAGAATCTCAGTTTTTCATTTTACCTCAAGATACAGCTGAAAATCTGTTATTTTATCACATTATATGAGCCTAACATTTGTGAGCACTGTGGTTTTGGGATAGTTAAAATTTTTTCCTTGCCTCCAGAGTATTGTTATCCCTACTGGGTGGTATTGCACTTTGTTGCTTATCAGCTAGAGGGCATTTTGTGTGTGTCTGTATACACAAGTACCTGTGAGTATGAGGTGATAAGCACTCCTATATACTGTTTTTTCTTCTTTCAAGTACTTATTGATCTCCTCTTAATATTAACTGAGTTTTATCTTTTAAGATTTGCCAGATTGCTTTATCATAAGGTGTTCTGTAGAATTAATGTTTGTGTCATACCTGACTTTCTCAGTCACTCACATCTGCTTACCTTTTAGCTGTTAGTTAGACCTTTATGTGACTTGAGACATTTTTCAAGAAATATTGGCCCAGCCTAGGTAGTGACATGTTATACAGAAAATCTTCCCTGTATGGGAAGATACAAGAATGGGGGAGGTGACAGCTTTTCTGCTCTCTCCTTTCAGCGCTGTGGATTGGAAATGAAGCACTTAAGTTAGATGCTTTTTCGTTGTCTATTTAAGTTCCCACAAGTGGAACATCTCTTTGGAAAGGTGTTTCCGACTGAGCAAATGTGCAGAGTATTTTACATTTTTTCTGTGTTTATACTGTCTGGTAACTGCTCAGTTGTGGGCGGTTTTTTTTTGTTGCTTTTCTAGTAATGAAAGTACTAGAATTAAAAGTTTAGGCTTTCCATCCCCTGAGCAAAACGAAGCATCATAATTTGCACATCTTGTGCAGAACAGTTTAGGAAAATGGTCTGGTCAAAGGCTGTAGTGTGGTGTGTAGCTTAACACATCCTCGAAGTGTGTCTTTAGTTGCTGTGTATTTCTGTTGCAATCAATGCACCATTGATTGAAACCATTCCAAATTAGTTAGTGTGTTTCTAATCAGGTTATTCTGTCTGCAGAGCCTTTCCCTCAATCTCTGTTCACAGGCCCAGGTGAGGGGAAAAAACAGAGTTGTAGTCCTTGATAAAACCTCTACAGGCAGGATACCTTCAGGGAGGGAACCACCAGCAGCAAGTTCACTAAATTTAAGAAAAAAACTGCCTTTTTAAGGCTGTTGTCCATCACTGCAACAAATTTAAACTACAATAGGGGCACGTATTCAGCCTTCAGATTGCCTTTGTTCTACCAGGTTCTGTCTTTATTAAAGGTGAATAACTGCTGGTGAATGTTTGCCTCAAACGTTCAAGGGGCTTCTGCCCAGACAGATTGTTGTGGGGTGTTTGTAGTTTTGGTAATGGCCAAGACAATGGATTTCACACAAAAAAATGAAGATTGCTCTGTGTTCTGAGAGTTTGTTCCAGTTTTGTTAAATGCTTTAGTGGATAGGAGGAAAACTTGATTTAAAGTGTGGAAAGACCTTTCTCCTTTAAGATATCCCTTCATCTAGTAAATCTCTCAGATAAGTGTTCCTGTGGGTTATTTTTTAATTGATTTTCTGGTAGGTTATGTGTTTAACTCTTTTATACCATTTGTCCAAATTAGTTCATTCAGCTGTGTTACTTCCAAGTTAGCTTTTTAATGATAGGAGATTTATCTTGAAGCAATTCTTTTCCCATGGTGTTTAAAACACCTCTATGAATAAAACACAGACAAGAAATCTTGCTATTAATTGCAGGCTGGAAATGGAGCATTGATACCAAATAGTACGTTAGGTATTGGGGCCCTTGAGGAACTCATGAATAGAATTATCTTTGAATTTCCCTCAAAGAGATGAATTCATTATTAATGCTGAATGGGTCAAAATAATGATATCTTAAAAATTTTAATGTAGTTAAATTAAAAATCCACTTTTGTATAGATTTGCCTATATCACTTATTTTTACAGCCAATTCATTCTGAGTAGCTATTCTCTGAGATTGTCAATTAACCACGGAAGTGGATAGTTGTGCTGATGATTTATTATGGTAACCTGTCTATTTTAATGGTTTAATCGCTTTTAGTCACTGGAAAAAATACTTCATTTTTTTATAAACAGAATGTCCAGCTGTATTTTGGCATTAAGAAAATTCATAAAATTTCTAAAAGTTCTAAAATGAAGTGTTTTGTATACAAGCTCTTCAGTCTGGATCAGTATGGAGATGTAGCTGTAGATACAGAAAACAAAATAAATATGTATGGCTGTATGTAAGTAGGTTTGTCACCAATGCTTTTTTGTTGTACAGAAATGTTCTGTTTAGTTTAAATGCAGTCACCAAGGAAACACTTTTCAGGTGAAGTATTCTACGGCTTTAATATTCTGAACTGTTTTTATTCAGGGAGAAAAAAGAAGTGTATTTATTTGCTGTTATGAGAAACAAACTTGAAAATATCTGTCTTGTTTTCCAGAATAAATTTTACATAGAAACCAAGCTTAACAGAGACTTAAAAGATGACCTTATAAAGCTGTTTACGGAACATGTTGCAGAAAAGCACATTTACAACCTAATGCGTAAGTAAAGCTGTTGAATTTTTCTTATAGTGGAAGTTTGGAAAGCCTCAGTGCTTTCAGATACTGTGGAAATCCACAGCAAACAGGGATAAAATGCCAAATATTAGTGAACTTCAATACAAATTCCTTTGAGGCATGAGAAAACATGGCACACTTCAACTTATTTTTTTCAGAAGTATGATCTTGTAAGAAGTAATGGTTTGCTTGAGATCTGGGGGAACCAGTATTTATTTTCCCTTATGACTTGTGATTATGGCATAATGAATGTTTTATTGTTCTGTTGTTTATGCTGTTACTTTTTAACTTCGTTATCAAAATACCGGCAGGTGTAATTAATGACGTGGTGTGGTCAAAGAGCTGTGGTACCTCTGGGGTTGTTGTTGTGATGTACTCGAGTCCTGCTGTGCTTGGTGCACTGCAGAGTGCTGACAGCCCTTTCTCTCTGAAGTTAGTGGGTTAATGCAAATATAATGTGCTTCAGGTGATACCCACAGGAGCACTTAACGGGAAGTGTGACTCTTGTGGTGAACCACAGTGTTTGTCTGAAAGCTGCCACCTCTGTGAGTGTCTGTGTGAGCACAGGCACCTTGCTGCTGGCCTGCTTTGCCCCTCAGATGGGCAGCTAGTGAAGCATTGGAGCAACTGGTGTGCAGTTTATTGCTCTTTTTTTCTTTGCTGGGGTAGCAATGCCCTGCTGTCTCCAGCTGAGGGAAAGGAGCTTTGCTGTTGTTTCAGGCTCACTGTGAGGTGACATCCTGGGCAAGGGGTGGGTGAACAGGGTGACTTCAAGGTCAGGGAGCCTGGCACCCTACAGTGATGGGAGATCATCAGCTCTGGTGAAGTCTTGTTCTTGCCATCTGGAACAGTGTCACTAAGAGCACATCACATCACCTTGGAAATAGCAGAACAATGAGGAGTGCCCAGCCATGGGCTTGGTGTTTTATTTTATGCCAAAGAGAATTACTGGTATCATGAAACCTGGTAAGGTGATTGCTGTAACAAGATCATGGAAAATTTGGCTGATACTGCCTTAAAATGTTTGCATTTTCAGGCAAAGAATTTTTTTTTTCCAGTGGCAAAACAAAGGTGTAACACTGAATAAACCTCTGACATAAGTGATGTCAGATGTGTGTTGCTAAGTAATTAGCTTTCTGCAGTGATAATAGTAGAATCAAATAGAAATTGCAGATGAACTGTTGAAAAGACCCGTGGTGTTGTGTGTGTATAATCAGAAATACTTTCCCCCAGCTCTGTTAATTGCAGAAATAAAATGAAAAAAAGAAAAAAGAAAAATAAAAGTAATCTGTCTGTGTTGCTGTGTATGAAGTCTCTTGCTTAATGAGCAGCTTCCTTGGGTTCATTTCAGTCTGACCATCAGTTTATTACAGCTAAGTTATTTGGGTTTCATCTCCCTCCTAAGTAAGATGATAAATACTGACAGGCATGAACTCCTAACTGTGATCTGATTTAATTAAATCTTGGATAAGAGGATTTATAAATTGAGTTAAAGTATGCCTAAATAAAATTTTAAATTTGCTAACAGGTTCTTGGGAAATAATTGGAGATATATAGCACATGATGTAGTACTGCAGATGTGCTGAAAAACTTTTAGCATTGTATTTTTTCCCTGCCTTTCTCAGCTGTTTTTTAGCTTCTTGAAATTCAAACCAAAATAGATGAGTATTACCTTCCTTTTTGGAAATGTAAGGGCTCTATGAAAATAGAATGCAAGTCGGTGTTCGTTATTTACTTTGCTTCCCAATGTCAGTGTGTGGTGCTCTTTGCTGATATTTGATACAGATTTGGTTCAGCAAAAAAATGTTTCTGTATCATGAGGGGAAGAAGAAAGTACAGATATGAATGGGGATACTTTGCAAATTGAAGTCAAGGAAGTTGTGATCTGTATGGAGAAATGGAATCCTGGGGCTGTTTTTTGAAGAGATGCTGCAACTGCCACTTTAGTGAGAAGAAGCATGCCTTCCCTCTGTTTGGAAAACAAACAAATTACGAAATTGGTTTAATCCATTTGTGATCTAGACTTGGAGGGTCAGAGTAACATCTGCTCTCGCTCCTGAAATTTGTTGCTGTGTTTTTTTTGTACGAAGTGGGTTTTGTTTATAGTACCTTGTCATTCTGTCGGAGCCTGGAAGCTGGCGTTTCTATTTAAAGCTTTGTTCAGGAAGGACTGTAAGTACATTTCAGGTTCATTTGATTTTTGAAAAAGTTCCTGCTCCACCTCAGAAAGACAGGGGGAAGAGGCCAGAAGAGCAGTGCAGCCCTGATCTCTTCCTTGGCGTTTGATCTCACTCAGACTCCCTCAGGCTGAGTCCCCTCCTCTCTGTGCTGGTTGGTGGGAGGCAGGAAGGTGCAAGATCAACACCTGCTACGGTGGCCTCTGTGGTGGGAGCACTTCTCTGAGCACTTGGTTGCAAAAATTAGAGTGATCAAGGTGTCAATTCGTTATTTACAGAGGAAATATTGCCTAAGTGAACATTACTTTGACAGATTTTTCCTGCACCAATGCCAGTTTGGGGGTTGATAGATGAATTTTTTTTTTTTAAAAGCACTATCTGGAGCACTTCTCATTAGTTAAAGTAAATACATAATAAAAAACCACAATACACAGATCCGTGAACACAGTTGTGTTTGTGAAACATTTTTACACCCACACGTTTATCAAGTCAATGCTCTTCAAATTAGAGTGGGTATATTTGAACTAAGTGAATATAACCTGATTATTTTCCTTACAAAGCCAAAGCTGGCTCTTGCTGATAAGACTGCTGTATTCAATGGCTTGGGAGAAGTTGCTGTGTGCAGAACTGCTTAACTGAATGTAACAAGCAAAGATATAGCGTCTTATTTACAGGAAGCTTCAGAAATGAGGGTGGGAGGGGGAGAAGCTGCAGATAATATCCTCATGTCACTAGGGAATGGATGGTGGAGAATGTCATCTTTGTTTCTGCTACAGTCCTGCATGAGGGGACTTGTAAGCAGAAAAACTCAGAAATTGGTTTATTTTCTCCTTATGCAGCCTCTGTCTCTTCTGATAGTCCTGCACTGCAATCTCTGTGCCCTGGAAACATCCTGCCTGTTTATTCTCGTCTAGAAAAATGGCAATTACTGTGTGAAAGTGCATAACAGCTCCTGAAACTCTCTGCTTCTAGTACTTGCAGTGGGTAAAATTCAATGGCAGAGTATTTGCAAGTAACTGCCCCTCTTCTCCCTTTGGATATTGGCAGCTTAGTGCCCTAAGCAAGCTTGCTTTTGAATCTAACAAGAGGAAGAGCCATTAAGAGGTTTGTGTTGGGTCTCCTTGGTGGAGAGATCACTTGGATTTAAATTACAAGGGTTTGCAATTACTCCTGTTCTCTTCCTGAAAACTAAAGAGAGGAAGGTGAGTGCTCGGCTGAAATACTGCTCTGGGAGGTTGATGAGGTTCCCAGCATCTCCATATTGAGAAAAAGCAACAGAAACATAAGCTGGTCATAGAGGTGAAAGCTGGTTTAGAGGGCAGTCTGAGTAGAATATTCTAATTCTTTGCTTACAGCAGTGTTTGTGGGGGAAGCAGGATGTATCAGATTGATTGTGGCACTTCCAAATAAGCCATGTCATATCTCTGTAGTACTTCAGCCATTTACATCTGTGTGTGTAGGGGCTGTTTCTTGCCTTACACGTTACTGTTTTGAGTTCAAGAGGTGTTTTTTACTCTTGAAAGAGCAAGGTACCGGTACAGATCATTCAGTTCAAGAGGTGTTTTTTACTCTTGAAAGAGCAAGGTACCGGTACAGATCATTCAGTTCAAGAGGTGTTTTTTGAGTTCAAGAGGTGTTTTTTACTCTTGAAAGAGCAAGGTACCAGTACAGATCATTCAGTACCAGTTGGTTCTTCCTCCAAAAAACATCTGCCTGCACTTTTGTACAGTAGTTACTCAACTGGGAAGTCAAGTGAACTTTATCAGAGGGAAAATAGCTTTGTGCAGCACTTCTGATTTTGTTCCTGTTGCCTGGGGTAATTACAGAATTAGCCACTGAAGCCTGGGCACACAGAGTGGTTGCTGTGTGTGGATTCTGAAGGCACGTAGGCAGTTGTTGAATGTAGTTCTCCATGTCAGTGCCTGTGTGAGTTCAGAGCTAAAACCCAGTGTAAAAATATATTACGTATTTTGCCGAAGTAGAAGTTTGGTTTTCCAAGAAAAACTTCTTTGAAAAAAGGCAGGAGGAGGGACGCCACTCACAGCCTACTTCATTATGTTTTCAGTTTCTAGTTAGTTACAGAGGAAGTCTTTTCTCTGAAGATTTTTGTGTGTGACAGCTTTGTTTCTTCCTAGTTAGGTCACTTGGATTCAGATGAGGGGAAGAGATCTTGTTGTTCCATTTTCTTTATTTTTTGTTGGAGGTGTATTAAAGTTCAATAGAAGGGCTGTTTATGTTAGGAAAGGTTTTCCTTTGTAAAAATAGGAAAGATATTTCCACTGCGTTGGTGCTTTCTAAAAAATACTGGAAGAGTTAGCTTCAGAGTTTCAGATGTTGGAAAAGGTTGCTAATAGCTCTTGAACGATGAAATTGTCCAGCTTTTTGATTCAGCAGGTAGAAATATAATGCAAAATTATAGAGAATGAATCTATTTATAGCTGTTAGAGGTTGATGAATGTAGCTGGGAGGATGTTTCCTGTGCAGGGATTCTCCTGTTGTGCAGTGGCTCAGTAGGAGTGTTGCTCTGTGGGCACCCAGCCCTATGTGTTTAGCAGCTGTGTTTCGCTGTGCTGACCTCCCAAAGCCTGTTGATGTCAGTGAAGTGAGGGACCCTCCTCATCTCTTTGGCTGTGTGCTGCTTTGACAAAATGCCTTTCATTAATAAATGCCATATCCAGCTTTTGTTTTTGAATACAGAGCTCTCTGTTTGAGAGGAGCAGTGCAAAAGGCTGAGAGAAGGACTGTGATTGATGCCAAGTTCATGGCCTGACTCTACAGCTACAACAGGGACCAAAGGGTTTGTTTTGATGTGTGCTGGGTTTTTTTATTCACTCCCCATGCCTCACCCTTTGACAGAGATAGACAAGAAAAAGATGGGTTGAATTGACACTCACTCTGTTTGAGGTGGCATTTCTTCCCCTCCCTCTCCATTTTGACATCTGTCTCAAACATTCTGCTTGTGAGAAGCAACCTGTTACTGCCTTGATGCACAAACTGCAGAGAAAATGCCCTGACAAGCAGAGAAAACACTCTCATGGTTTTTCAGCTTCTTGCAGAGAGCATTGCCCCCAGCCTGTGCTGCTGACATTGAGGGAGTTGTTCTTTGTGCTTCTCATTTCCATGTCGCATCTAATGACTGTGTTAAGGAAAATTATCTTGTTCTTCAATGTCTGTTCTGAGTTGGTTTTGACAGAAATGCCTAGAGCATCATTATAGGTTTGGTGCAGCAGAACCATGGGCTTTTATCTGGAAGATTTGGGCCCTGTAGGCAGAGCTGGGGGTTTCATTGCATGGTTTAGGCTACGTCTGCATTAGTAAGGGGGGTGGTGTAAAGGGAGCAGAGTATGAAATATGTCCATGTTGGTGTTGAGGACCTAGTGCTGACCTTTCCCTGCTTTTTGGAGAGTTTTATTTCCCGCTTGCTAATGTCTGCTCCTTTGGACACAGTGCCAGGGAGTAGCAGTTCGAGCACATCTGGTTTAATCTTGCCCAAAAGGCATTGAAGTAATATGCTCCAAGGCAGCTCTGTCATACCAACCAAGGAGCAGCAAAGTGGGGATGATCAGTGAATTTGCTTCAAAATCACATTTCTAATCTGAACTAAAGCTTTAATATAGAAACTGCCCTCAAGCGTTCAAAATCATTATTCTTTTTGGTTTGGGACATAGGATGACTACTGTGATGACAGAAGCAATGTGTTTTAAAAATGTTTTTTTGATTACTGAGACCCTTTCCTTATTCCTTTCCAATATATTGGAAAGCCTCTAGACACTGCTTTGCTTTTTCCTAAAACTCTGAAAAGTTAGTATGAGAAGAAAGTCTGCACAACTCTATTCTGCCATGTTCATAAACTGTATTTCTTGCTTTTTGAGTTTAGGAATGAGACAGAAAAAAAGGGACATTTCTTTAAAAAATAAATATTAGAAAAGGCAGAATTACTGGCTTGTGGAGTGTCTCTATCCTTAGGATTTGCATATGTGTCAGGATAGGTAAAATAAAATGAGGTTTCTTCCTCAGGGCATTAAAAATGAAGAAAGGTAGCGGAGCACTAGGAGAAAATAACAATTAATTCTGGTGTGTTTTTGCCAGACTAAAACAGGGTGATTTCTGTTAGAATTCCTCTGAAACGAAAAGCTAATGTACCCTTTTCCCCAGCTACAAAGCTGTTGAAGTTCCAGCTTCTGACAGGAAATTATCTGGGGGGCAAGAGGGTTCTGTAGGAGAAAATGTTGGGTTTTTTGAGATGTAGGAAAGAATTGTATACATCTATAGGATTGTGAATTTCAGTATTTAATTTCTAGCTTATTTTGTGTTGGCAAATAGTTTAATCACTTCAAATTTCCAATTCTAACCTTATAAACAATGTTCTTCTTCCTCTCCTTCCTCCTTTCTTTCCAAATATTGGTAGACATAGATAACTGGTAGTGAAAATCAACTGCAGTATTGTTCCACTTCTTTTCCAGCCCGTGGGGAGGGTACTGGGGTGCTGCTATTGCAGGAAAGTGGACTATTCCTTCAAAACACTTGTCACATTAATGTCACCCTTTTCTTAGACCTCAGCAGACACCTTTACACTCTCCAGGACTAACTTAAGACAGCTTTTGTAGCTGTTAATCTTTTATACCCTCTGTGCTCTGCAGATCTGATGGAATAATCAATATTTACACGCTCAGCAGTTTAAGGGTGCCATCACTAATATTGAAGTCACAGCTGTAATTTGACAGTAAGGACTAAATAATTGTGTTGTAACAATACTGGAAGCAGTCTGGGTTGTTACCAAGCACTGTAGAACATATTCAAATTCTTTAAATAACAATCTACATGCTAATTTTGTCTCTGGACTAAACCTTTCATCAAAGAATCTAGGGCTTTTTAAAAAGAAGTTGCAGCTATGTTTCTTATTTTCCTTGTTTCATGTTGATTAAGTTGCAGCACCTCAATTTAAGTTGGAAAATACAGTCTCAAGTAATGACCACCATGGTTAACCTGGCTCCTTGGCAAAGAAGTAGGAATAATATTCCAATTTCAATAAGGCCTCGTAAAAATATAAATGTGAGAATACCACCTTATTTTCCAATTATACAAGTCTGAAAGCATATATCTCTACATTTATAGCTTTGTTTTTCATATTTATTCTTTTTACAACACTGAATATTTTCCATGTGATTAAGACTCGGAATTTTTATTTCGTAGCATTTTTATTAGGTACTTAATAAAGCTTTTGGTCTATGTAATGAATATTTTAAAAGTAAGCTGTGGCTTTATTAAATGCCTAGTGTCAAATGCATAGTAATAAAAACAAATTTTTATGTCTTTTTTTTTTTTCTGATCTACATTTTAATTCATTACAAACTTATAAAGAATTTAAGTTGGTAAAAATTTATTTTTCGTTCTGTTTAAAGGAAAATAAAATCCCAGGATCATGAGGAGTTTGATGTAACTGCAAATGTGAGGGTTAAGCCAAAGAGAAAGTCAGTTTTCATTCAAAAGGCTTTTGAAGTTCTAGATCAGTAATTAACATGGAGGAACTGTTCCTAGATTAAAGGAGTGAAAAGGTAATATATGATCAAGCTTCATTAGACAATTTAGTAATAAAACAGGCAGCAGGTAGAAAAAACCGAACAAACCCAAAATGCCAAATAACAACAATAACAAACAAACATGAAAACCTGACCAACCTCAGAGAAAACCACAACCCAAAATGGCAACAACGAAAACATTGGGCTGCATCTTGGCTGCCAGCGGTGGCAATTCCCTCCCTGTTTAATTGCTGTTGACATCTGGGTTCAGTCCAGCTCTTTGCATGAGATAAAGGAACCATCTTCAAGCTGAGTGGGATTTTATCACAGCGAAGTGGAAAGGTTTGTGTGGTCAGGCAGACCCTGGATAATTTGGCTGAGAGAAAGGTAATTTATCTTACTACAGATTTGACTCCATGGGATCTGCAGATCCTCCCAAGGGGCAGAAATGCTGTACAGTTATGTAAGGGCTCAATTTCCTGGATGTATTGAAGTTGTTACTGTGCACAATGATATAAACATTGCATACAGAGGGGAATTAAGTCCTAAAAAGCACGGTTTGTACAGCAGGACAAAGATCTCCAGCATCTTTTGTTTACATTAAGCAATGGGTTCTTCTTCTCTTTAAGGTTGGAGAGCAACAGCTGACTAATGCCTTGGTGTGGAAGCTGGGTTGCTTTTAGTGGGAATATGGTTTCTAGTTTTTTCTAAGGTGCATTGTTGAGTAGTTACAACTTTGAACACATCTGCCTAAGTCATACTTAGGTATGATTTGTTAAGATAGCCTACTTCGTACTTCTGTGACATTACTACAAATGGAGGGAAAAACCCCTTGTACTAACATGCAAAAGTTTCACTGTTCTGCCAGAAAAGTTACATCTTCACTAAGTAAAATAAATCTATTTTCAAAGGAATGTTGAAGGATAGAAAAAGCTTTTTAGAACAGCTAAATCCTAGTTTTCACAAGTCAATCTTGAGTTATGAACAAGTGAATTTGAACTTGTTAAGATATCATCTGCTGCTCCTGGAATTACTGGGCTCCTGGATCTTGCCGCAAGTGCCCCACTGTAATTAGGAAGTAGCTTAAACGTTCATCAAGGGTTCTCCAATGCTGCTGTGCAGTAACAAGGTAACTTGGTTACTGCAGAGTATCTGAAGTGTTGCAGGTTCATACCTCACTTACTCCAATATTGTTCATTCACTGTTCCTCAAAAATCCTTGGGGCCATTTTGGGTATTGTGTCTTACCTCAGTTGAAGAATATTTCAAATCATCTTGTATCTTTCTGCAATTAATGCATTTCATCTTGGGAGCACACACTTCTCTTCTTTGATTCTGCCAGGAGTTATTTTCAAGACTATTTACAGGTTAATTAACTTTGTTTGCGTGTTACTTATTTAGTCTTTAGAATGTGATATTAATTCATGAACACTCTGGAGGTGGTCAGATGGTATCATGGTGTCATTACCACTCTCATTCAGCTGAGGTTCAGTTTTATTCTGCCTCTCCCTCTGTCTTTGTAAGTGCTGCAGGTGCAGTTCTGGGAGTGGGTAGAAGGAGTCTGTGCAACTTCTCTGTTGTAGACTCTCACTAATTATTCTAATAAAGCAAGAGCCAAAGCCTTAGTATTTGTTAGTCTTTTGTAAGATTGTGAAATAACAACGGAGGTAATTTCAGCGTGTCTGGCAGAGCTGTTTCTGTTCCTTGAGTGAGACTCTCAAGAAGTCGTACAGGATTGAATGAATATCTAAGTCGGTTTCATTGCAAAACTGGAGATGAATTTGTGTGCAAAAGAAGTTTTACATCTTTGCATCCTAATTTACAACTTTGTCTTTAAATTTACTTTGAGGTCTTTTGGTTCTGTCCAGAGAGGAGTCTTGTTTCCTCTTATGGAAGTTGTTCGGAAAACACAGATCCTACAACAGTGCTATTCATTTTTTGAGGCTTGAAGTCCAGCTTTTGGACAAGCTGGGTTAGTTTGTACTGTATGGTTTATTGAACAGGATATTCTGTAATTTTCTTTATTGAGAATCAGGAAATACATGCCATTACATTGTTATATTATTGAATTTAATACTGTCACGCTTTTATGTATTGACTGTAAATCAGGAGTGAGTGATTTAAATCTGCAGTGTAGCAGGTGATGTGTACATTTGCAGAAAGCAAGATGAGAAATGTTAATATCTGAAACTGCAATAAAGTGATGAAGATTTTTTGTTTTAAATAATTAGTTTTGCATATTTTAGGAACGTAATTTAATGTCTACATATGAAGAACAAATTCACAGTTCTTTGGATACTTTGCTAATCTCTTGGTGATGCTTAGGCTGAAGTGGCCACAGTCTAATTAAAGATACAAGTATTTGTTTATGCACACACGTTGTTTGGATTATGCATTACTCTCACATTCTAGAGCACTATGCCCATTTTAATTCTATGATTTCCAACTTTCTTGGCTGCCAAGAGGCTGTTTGACGTATCTTTAGGAAAGAGGCTGTAAATATGTCATTACAGAACAAATCACAGGCTCTCACACCCTCAAGGCTTCAGCTGAAATGAGAAAGCACTTTTAAGATGGCTCTTTGTAAAACAAATGCATCTACAACAGTTAAATATAACAACTGTGATTACTTGAAGGTTACAAAAAAGTACTTTGTTTTAATTTCCCTATGACATGAGCACTTAAGCAGTTTCAGAAAGAGAAGAAAAAGCATGCTACTGAAGATTTTTCTTTCTATTTGTGTGTTCTATTGTCAGATGCTGAAGCCAGAACTGGAGATGCTCTGAAGCTTAAAAAGCAGAGCTTCTCCAATGTAAGCCCAAGAGATGTGTCCCTTTGGTAGAATTGTACGAGTCATTTCTCCTGCATGCGGTGGGCACAGAAAGGTGCTCAACTGCTTGGTAGAGAAATGAAAATCAGGAGGCAGGAGTTGGTTTATACCTTCTTAATTTCTTTTTTTTGTGTGTGTGTTTCTGTAATTCAGATGTATGTGCAACGCTCATGTGAATACAAATAAGGATAAAAGCCTGTATATCATAACATAAACAGTAAATGTGTTATTGCCAGGTTTTTCCTCAAGAGGAAGATGCAATTATTAACTTGTGTTTAAAAGAACAACTTTTCTTCTTCGACGTTTACACTGCACGTGCATCAACTTTCCTTAGTTTTGTGTGCAAAATTGTAAGTGCTGTGAAGGATTTGTAGGCCTTCAGGTGTTTGACACCCTTGGTATGAGTTTGCTTCAGTTCTGTGTTGGAATACTTAGAGCCATCACTTGGTTGGTTTTGGCCAACAACCCCTGCTATCTCCAATGAATGAAAAATAAGTTACTCCACACTTTCACTGTACATAATTTGACCAGGATACTTCTATCTAAAGGTGATGTTTTATTACTCTTGAGAATAAGTTGTCAATCAGATATGTGGCTGTTTTCTTTGTGAGGGCATCAGGTACTGAAAAAAGCACAAATACTGTATTTTTTTGACTAAAAAAAATCTATTTGTAAGAGCTTGTATTTCTAGGTTGGAAAAGTTGCTGATTGTGTTAATTTTGTTTCAGCTTTACTTTTGGAAGCTCAGTCAACACCGTTTCAAATAACTCCTTCAACCATGGCAAATATTGTGAAAGGCCTGTATACACTACGACCAGGTAAAAAGGAAACATGTTTGTACTGATCTCATCTCGTGATTGTCATTTGTTTGCCAAAATGTGTCTACTCTCTAACTGATGCACAGTTAACAATCCAAGTGTGTTGTGTTTTGTGCATCATAATGCTCAGTTCTACCCCGTTTCTTGTTGCCCATCTTGTCGGTGACCTGGGCAAAGTACTGTGTGAATACCAAATACATTTCAAAAAAAGCCACAACCCAGCCCTCTATTGTGGAGATAAAGGGGAATATAAAGAAAGATGGATCTTAATGAGTCTGTCATGGCAGAAATTTAGAAGTATTGAAATGGTGAAAGTTATATTGAGAGTCACTCTTCAGACAACCAGGTCTTTGGCATGAGGTGAATGATTGACTGTTTCTTTTATGAAGCCATTGTTCTGTTGGTATTATTTCATGGAAGAGCTTAATTTAACTCCTGAACACATCGTGACATCTTACACAACAACAATTATATTGAAAGGAAAATGTTGTTGCAGATTTTAATCAATTTTGGATGAGAATCTTTGATTTTCTAAGTTTTGGAGAACTGAGGAGAGCCTTACCCTGTGTTTGAGAAGTTTTTAGAAACAGGAATTGTTCAAAATATCCAAAAATAAGAGGTACCTGTTTCCCTTCCTTTTACGGTACTGACAATTTCTTACTTTGGCGTGACTGACAGAAGGATTGTGCCTGAGCTTCAGTCTATTTTTGCTTTGCAGTCCCCATTTATGGAAATGGAAATGAGGATGAGAATCCTTTACAAAAAGCTTTAGTGCAATATTTTCTATGTATACAAACCAGGGCACAATAGTGGTCTCTCTGTTTACAAAATGCACTTTCAGTAAGCAAGAATTATTTTTACATCAGCAAAATTAACGTACTTCCATCAATTTTAAGGCAATGCTAATTTCAGTTTTAGAAAGTGTTCAGGACCAAAGATAGGAAGGGTGTATACATAAGTATAAAAGTATTACACTTTTGAAAGCAATTCGGGGTGGTTGTTCCTTGACCACACTTCATATTGTAGGTGATGGACTTGTGATTTTGCAGTTTGCCGTTTCTGATGATGCCTGTCCTGCTGTCCACTTCACAGCACAGCAGACACTGCTTTGGGTTGGTACCAGGGGCCTAACCAGATTTTGAGTAGTTGAAAAGCCCAGGATAGATTTCTTGGTGTAAAAGGCTGTTCTTTGGTGGTGCTAGTTCTTGGGGATGAGTTCTGAAACAAGCAGAGCAAGGGTTCCACTGAGGCAGCGCTGCTCGCTTTCTCTGTGGGATTGCTCCACTGCATGTATCGTGGGAGTGGTGAGCAGATAACTGGGGAGGTAAAGCAGAAAGTGGAGCCAGTGGAAGGTGCTGTGGGATTAGAGCAGCCTGTGAAGTGTCTGCAGTGAAAAGAGCAAAAGGAGAAGCGATGCTGACGTAGCTGGCAGCCAGGGGCTTCCTCTTCTCTTTCTCTTCCTTTGTTTTCTCTCCGGGTTGCAAGTATCTAACAGCTGTCAGACTTCAAATGTTCTTTTAATTCTAGCTCAGTACTGGGGCCATTTTAAAACCTCTATCAATGATCTGGGTGAGGGGGTTGAGTGCTCCCTCAGTCAGTTTGCAGGACTGTGGGAATTATATAAAAACTTGTGATGTTTCTCAGTGGATTTAAAAGCATCCCTTTTTTCTAAGTAAAGATCAAGTTTCAGGTTAACTCCTACAGCCTGTGAAAAGTCTGGCTGCAGAAATAGTTGAGGGCTATTTGTTTCTCTCAGAACTTGCTATACAGTTGCTGTAAACCCAGTTTTCATCCTTTGCTTGGTCTTAAAGCCTTGAAGCAACTTTGAGGTAAATTGTCTTGCTCCTATAAAATAATGTTCAGTGTAGTGAAATTAAATCACATTTCTGTCCCGAAGCTGAACTAGTACAGGTTAGAATTATATTATGAACATTTAGAAAGTGTTTGTCTAAGCTTTGGAAGATCAGTGAGAGAAATGCATGAATTCCTTTGAGATGGGGATGGAGGAGTAGGGTTGTATGATGATACTACTGCGCTTTTCAGAGGAAAGGCTCAGAGAAGAGAAGGGGACGTTTTGGGGATAAATTTCCTGGAGTAAGGTCTTACAATCATTATCTAATTATCCAAGTAGATTTGCTGATCATCAGTTGCCTGTCCTTTAGAGTGTCCAAAGACTCAGCAGGTCCTGTGAGATGCAGCAAGAACTGAATTTCAATTTGATGATGAGGTTTAGAAAAATAGCAGGTTTTTATCTACGTGTAAACGTCTGATTTCAGCAATCTCATCATTTGTTCTGCTTTAAGGTATGGTTTTTGTGGATTTGGGGGTTTTTCTTTTTTCTTTTTTTTTTTTTTTAATTCAAGATCCTAATATGTATTCAAAATAAAGTTACATTTGTCAAACAGTAAAATTTTCACAAAATATCTCTTCCGTGTATTTTGTTATTGCTTTCTCTCTTCTTACAGAATGGGTACAGATGGCACCAGCTTTATTTTCTAAATTCATCCCAAATATTCTACCCCCTGCTGTGGAATCTGAGCTTCAGGAATATGCTGCTCAAGACCAGAAACTTCAAAGAGAGCTTATTCAGAATGGATTTACTAGGTAATAATTATTAATCTTCAATAGTGATTGTGCAGGACAGTGCTGAAATGGTAAAAACGGATAGACCTGAAAATATTGAAGTAATAATTTAAGAGTTAATACAGAACTGTCACAATTCAGTATCTGAAATATGGCCTTATTTTCTATGTCTTTCGAGCACTAACAACCCTGCAGATGGTACCAAAAAAGTAGATGATTGGAAGCTTTGAAATTTTTTGATCAGATTGCTTGCAGTTCATGCATCCCTGTGTTCTGGTTGTGCTTCTACTGCATGATCATGCTCCTGTTCAACTTCAACCTTTTCTTTGGCTATTTATTTTCTATAAGCTCTCTTTTATTTGTGGTGCTTCTGAAAATGTCAGTTTTCTCCTTACTTACACTTTCAGAGTTATTTATACAGTCAAGGTGTTTATTTTAAACAGGCATTTCCCATCTCAGTATTGAACTGGGGAGGGGGAAGAGGGAGAAGAGCAAACAGTAAAAGATGCAGCAGACAATGTTCATACTGTAAATTGTTCCCTCACAGGCAGTGCCTGTTGCTCTGTGTTGTTCTGTTTTTCTGCCCAGACAAAGGCACGGTGCTTTTCACCATTTCTGCAGTAGTCTGACAATCTAAAATCAGGCTGGCGAAGCCTCGTGCTCTACTCCCAAGAGGTTCATTTCTTCATAAAGAGAGAACATCTCCATCTTTCCTGTTACCTGTGCAACACTGAGAGTCTGGCCCTTAGTTTGAACACCCACTAGATGTGGGTATGTTTAATGTTGGGTGTATGTCTGGATTTCATACCCCATGGTTTTCCTCAAAGGTGATCTTTCTCTTCAAGGCTTGGTTTAATTATTGAGCTTCAGAGCTCTACTATTGACCCAAATGGAATTGACGTGGTGCAGACTCTTTCCTTGTAAGGCTGTCTGGTGAGGAAAATAATTTTTTGAGGGATAAGCGTAAAAATAAAACCATAAGACCCTGGGCTGAGAAAAGCAGAGCATTTTGCCTAAGAAATAGAAGTGTGAGACTTTGTAACTGAGTAGGCATATAATGCTGACGAAAGAATGTAATGTACAGAACAAAGCAAAAAAGGGAACAATTTGGTGTAGTCAAACTTTCAATCTTACTAATTCTGTAGGTGGCTGATAATAGTTCTGCTTACAAGTGCATTTCACCAGTTTCACACTGCTTAGAGAACTAAACGTGACATTTCAAGTAGTAACAGTCTGTATCCACAAAACCAACTGGTTTGAAAAAGGTTTTTCTTTAGTTCCCTGAAAATGAGAGAGACTTGGCTGTGAAGTTCTTTGGCTGGTTCTGTAAGGAGGAGAGACTGTAGGAAAGGCTGGGAAGAGTAGTAAGGGACACTGACCATTGCAAGGCTAAATGCATTTCAAATACCCTGGAAAATGCCATGCAGCAAATATACTCCCTGTACTTCAGTTTGCTTTTACCTGTGTCCCTTTAATGATGGGACTCGACTCTAACACCTTATATAACCTCCAGTTTGGCAGACTGCAGTGATACAAACTATATAAAATAGACTGTGCCAAACACATTCATGAGAGACTACCTTCCATTGGTGAGGTATTCCTCTGCGAAGTTTTAGCTTACATTTTTATTTCATGAATGGAAAGCAAGCTACATAGAAACAGCAATTGCATGAAAGCATGAGGTAGGGTGGGCCAATTTTCTAAACCTCCAGGGTGTAACACAACTCTTCATATGTCCAATACTCAGAAGATCCCACACTGCAGAAAGCCAAAGGAAGAGTTAGAACATAAGACTGTGCAAACAGTATGTGACACAGAAACCTTTACTTAGTTCTTGCTTGTATGACTCAAGCCCTAATCTCTCCCTTGCTCCTGCCTTTCACACAGGACAGAAGCTGTTTCCTAGAGATTTGCCGTAGTTCCAGTGTCAGAGAATTACTTTCCTACATAAAAAAGAGTTGCTAAAATATATTCTGAGGGTCCCACAAGGTCTCCAACAAGCACCACATAGGCACTTAGTCTTTGCAATGGTCAGTGTCCCTTACTGCCCTTCCCAGCCTTCCTTACAGAACCAGCCAAAGAACTTCACAGCCAAGTCTCTCTCATTTTCAGGGAACTAAAGAAAAACCTTTTTCAAACCAGTTGGTTTTGTGGATGCAGACTGTTACTACTTGAAATGTCACGTTTAGTTCTCTAAGCAGTGTGAAACTGGTGAAATGCACTTGTAAGCAGAACTATTATCAGCCACCTACAGAATTAGTAAGATTGAAAGCAATAACCATGAGGAACACAGCACAGTGAGGTGTATTCAGCAGCAGTAATGGCACATCAGCTTCTAGTTGAACAACAACAGCTTATCAACACCATTAAGTGCTAAAATCTTCTGCTTAAAGAGCAAGTGTTGTCATCTCAGACTTGCTTAGAGTGTAAGATTCAGGAGCATCTTTTCAGACTGACAGATGCAGAGTTTTTTCACATAGTTCTATAAAGTTTGGTTGAGGAGTTCAAAGTGAGGAAAACAAATTTATGCATGTTTTAAGCTCCAACTGCACATGAGCATTTTTCCTCATCTTCATTTTGTAAAAAATTATCCTATGAAATAAAGCCTGCTGTCTGTATCAAAAGGAGTATAGCTTATACTTTCCTAAATAGAGATTCCTGCAGTAGTAGTATTGTTACTGTGTTTGCATTTGTTTCTAAATCTCTAGAAGCTGCTGATTGTGCTGAGGTATTTCACTGTTGTTTTGAAGATCACAGAATGGTTAGGGTTGGTAGGGACCTTTAAAGGTCTGACCTCCCTGTGAGGAGCAGGGACATCTTTAACTTTCTTTGCCTTCTCCCCCAGGGGTGACCAGTCACGCAAGAGAGCTGGAGAAGAGTTAACTTACAGTAAGTACGGATCCAGCCCTGCCCTCCAGGCTGCTCCAGCTCCTCACAGCTTGGGCATACAAGGTCGTGGTGGACTTTTGGGTTCTCAGGGTGGTGGAG
Organism: Oreocharis arfaki; assembly: GCA_013398015.1. Lineage (NCBI taxonomy): Eukaryota > Metazoa > Chordata > Aves > Passeriformes > Paramythiidae > Oreocharis > Oreocharis arfaki. The sequence continues at coordinate 54,794 of VZRR01002766.1, read as the reverse complement.
CGTCAGAGGCTGCATCTCCACGTGTAACAGCTGCCTGCAATGTAACCTTTACCATGCCAAGAAATGATACAAACTGCTTGGATGTAGAGCCATTGGGGAATGGTATCTGTTCTGGTACTGTTGTTAACTGCTGCTTGTTTTATGGCCCTCTTTCCACGAGGTTTCCTCATGTGCTTTCAGCTGAGTATCTTCACTTTATTCCCCACCATAAAATGTTACACAGTTTTATGATGAGCTCTTGTAGTAGGCTGAAATGGCTGGATGGACGTTCATGTGGTGTATCAGCCTCTGTTTACACTGTCAAAGTTTTGCAGACACTGCTGTGTTTTGGGAGAAGGGTGGCAAGGTACATAATGTGGAAGTTTAATATGAGAGAATTTCTTAACTTTTTATGTCATTTCAGATGGCTCATCAACTTGTGCAAGCTCCAGGGGATACAGATAGTGAATATACTGGAACAGCTTCTATTCCTAGCCAGAACAGACACTGGAGGAGCACAGGAAGTATCTGGAGCCTCCTTTGGCAACTGCTGATACTCAAGCTCTGACACGAACTATGCCTCAAAGAAGAGTTTTGGACTTTCTTCTTTATATGTTAAAATGTCAGTTGCTGCTACAGTTGGGATGACTTTGAAAGACACAGTTCCTTAGTCTGGCCTATCAACAAGCTCTTGTTCTGTGTCCTTTGTGAGGAATGCACCTTGAAAAACAATCCTTTCAAAGTGGAAATGGGCAGCCGAAATCAGCAGCTTCCAAAAGCGTTAGAATGGAAGAATCCTTTTTGCACTCTTTTCTTAATATTAAGGACATTCTTAAAACTAGTTAACACGTCAGTGTATTAGATTTTAAACTTCAAGTTATTTTCTGGAGCTTCTACTTAAATAATAAGAATAAAGTTTCATTATTTTGCAGTATTTGTTTGTTAGTTTAAAACCTGTCACCTTTTAAGAGTTGGTCCCATATAAATGTATCTTCTGTCAGGGAGTTTTGAATTCCAGATTTTTCTTTTATCTCTTTTTTTTTGTTACTTTGTATTTTGAAATCTGTTTTCCTATGTGTTTGTACTCTGTGCCTTCAGCTTGTGCACTTTGCGACTTTATAGACCATATTTTGTGACAGCAAAATGTGTTCTTGAGGAAAAACTTGATGTGAACAAACATGCTGCAAAGTTGCACTTTTCTCTTGCATTAATGGGAAGTGAATATAAGGAGGAAGGAAAAAAAGTTGAACCTATCACCATCACTAACAGTGACTTGAAAGTTTGTCTCCATTTAGTTTTCACATGTATTACTGTTTAATGCAGGGACCAACACTTGTAGAATCCCTCTCACTGACTTTTCATTGGCCTCAGGAGTTGGACTGGATGATCCTTGTCCCTTCCAACTCAGACTATTCTGTGATTCTGTGATTCCATAATTGCAATAGATGGAGATGAGAATTCCAGACTGAACAAAATACCAAGATGTGGTTTATGTTCTGCTCTGTAGAAACATTGTGGGCAAAACTCCAGTCTGGTAGGTCTGCAAAGTGCATCTCCATCAGCACAAGATTTGCACTGGGCTGAACAACGGTACCTGTCCAACATCACCTTGTGGCTGCTGTGCCATTTCTCCTGGCTGGGGGGATGTGATGGGGCTGTGACAGTGGGTGTAGTCAGAATCAGGGATTTGAGGAGTGGTGGAACATGTGCGTGTGCCCGTCTGCCTCCTGCCTCCAGTCTTGTGTACTGGAGATCCAGCTGAGCCCAGTTCCAGGGGATCTGGGCCTAGGGGCTAAGTCTGCTCATTGTGATGGATTTTAATCAGTAGTATGGCTAATGCAGCTCTTTTGTGAGGGGAGAAATATACTTGAAAAAGCAGTTTGATTACAGGGTTTGGGTTTTTTTCATTCCTATGGATTTATTTTTTATCACCTTTAGTTATGAAGAGAAATAGGTTGGTAATATAAAAAAAAATCTTTCTGAAGTGAAATAAAAGTTTGTTCAGTTTTGTCTGGCACAACTCTTATGCATGTTTTAAAAAACAACACAAAATACCAACACAACTCCTTTCACGCTTGTATGGGTTCATTACAAAATGCAAGAAAAAAAGAAAGAAATAGATGCGGCAGGGACAAAGTTTCTTTTTGTTTTTTATCCAGGCTTTACGTCAGTGAATTTAATTCCATCAGTGTCTCATCAGCCACTTTGGCAGTGTGGTTTGGTTGGAGGGTGAGGGAGGAAGAATGAGTTTGACACTGCTGGGATTGACAGATTCAAATATGATTTCCCTATGTCTTTCTTTGCATATTTGCAAAGCCTGTTTAATTCTGAGGAAGTGTTTCTTTTCAAATTGAAACAATGCTTCAGTGTTCAAGGTAGAACAATGCCAGCAGTCTGAACTCATCCCCAGTAGTGTAAACCAAGCCACTCTGAGTAGGAATATTCAGGTGTTGGTAGTGTCTGCTTCAGCTTTGCTAGAGCTACCTAAGTTGGAGCAGAATTAGATAAAATCAGGGGGGTTGAAAATCCTGTTGAAGTGTGCTGTGGAGAAGTTAATGAAGGCTAGTAAGGAACAAAAATAATTTGCCAGCTTCCAGGTTTTTAAAGTTTTGGCTTTAAACAAAAATAAAACCTCTGATAGTGTCCTTAGCTTTAAAAATCACTGTCTGCTGAAATGGCAATATTCTTGAGTTAAGAATAGATGCATTAACCTAATTTGGTTAAAGTTTGTTTACAACTTCATTACCATCCTAGTTCACACAGTACAGTAACCAAGCTCTGTCATCTTTGTCAAGTGATCACAGTTTTTCTCTGTTCTTAAAGTGGTTTTACTGCTTCAGGTTTGTAAATAACACGTAATGCTTTTGCTTCATGTCTGAGGCAAGGGTTTAACACTCATTTTCCATCGCATTATGTTTGGGACACAAACTTCTAGAGTGACAATTCCATCAAAGGTAAAGCATTCCTGTCAGTGTGGTCCACTGTGTGTGCACTGAGTAGGGCTTGGATGCTTGTAGTCCTGTGTAGCATTGTCACCACTGACCCCCATGCCTGAGAAATCTGTTTGTTAAGCACTGTATTATGTTGTAAATTTGGCATTACAATTCCTGTATGTTTTGGCATTATTTACATAATGCTGAAATGTTGTTTATCTGTTGAAGACATTATCATTGTGACTGAGCATGGAACAGAATACAGGATACTATACTAAATTATTTTGTTTCTCTGTAAACTTGCGTTTTACTTACAGTCAAACTAACTCAGCCAACTTGAGCATTGGTACTGTAAAGCCACAATTACCTACAGCATGATCCTAACTTCAGTATTTAATTTAACCAAATAACTTGTGGTGAATCTGTTGCATCTGTAGCTTACTCTGTTAAGCAGTAAAGTTGGTTTTATAATGGGTGTCCTCTTTATGTTGCACTGGTTCTATAGCCAAGCTTGCTACATTAAAATATTTTTAGATTAATTTCATTTCTTTATTTGAGAAGTTGAAATATTTCAATTCAGCATGCTGACTAATGGTTGGCAGTTGTTGGTACATGGTTGAGATGGTCTTTGGTACAAATGATGGGGTGGGGGGTCTAACCAGTTTAAGTACCCAACTCTTCTTCACCTGCATCTCCTTCCTGCAGTTGTTGGGGAAATGTTTACAGATTAATGCATTGCAGAAGAAGTTTTTGGCTCCTGCAGTTTGATAGAAATATGATCAGCCAGACTCGTCCCTTTTAATTTGTTCCTGACATGATTATTTACTTTCTGAAAACTAGGAAAACCAAACAAAACCCCCAAGAACTACAGAGGGCATGTTTTGAGTGTCTGAAAAATGTTTTTCATGTACATTGTGACAACCCCAGTGAAAGGAGTATTCTGTAGAACTGTGGAATAAAAAACAACCACTTGAATTTGACTCCTGTCATCAACCCAGCTCCAGCAGAGAGAAAACAAAGAATTTTGGTTTGGTTTGGTTTTGATTTTTTTGTGTGATGCCTTGATATGCACGAGGTATCCAGAGGGCACTTAGTTCAGCTCACAGTGTGGGCCTTTAGGATCAGCTGACTGCAACCATGCTGGGTTTCATCTGGGATAAACAGTGATCTTTTTGGTAGCTTACGAACTTCAGATATTGATAACCATGGCAGGCATGAAACAGGGGTGGACTTACTCTGGCAGGTGTCATTCCAGTAATTACAGGTTTTGGGAATTTACTTTGTCCCAGGGGATTTAGCACAAATTAGTGTGATACTGGCCCGACAAGGTACTGTTGTCCCCTTAGTGCCTGTTAGCAGAAAAAGGCTGGAAAATCTAAATTTCATCCTTGTAGCACTGAAACAGACTGGTTTTGAATGGGGTCCAGAGTGACCTGTGAGGGGAGGTTGTCCCCTCTCTCTGTCAGAAGGGACAGAAAATCAGCATTACTGCATGAGCAAAACAAGACAAATTTGCTGATTTGGCCTCAGCTGAAAACCTGGCAAAGTGCTTTGTACTTCGCTAGAGAGAGTGAGGGAAAGGATTAAACCTATGTATCTTGATCTGACTGGAATGACTTGTTTAAGGGGATTCCAAAGTTTCATAGGCAATGAGTACTGGGAAATCCCTTCTGGCTGTCTCTGGCTGTCTCTGGAATGCTCCAGATACACTTAGTTAATGATGTACTTTCTGAGCTTCTGCTATCTGACCTAATTAGCACAGAACAGGAATGTTGACTCGCCTAATGATGACAACAGAATGGATTTAGTAATAGCATTTATTGCCTCATTAGTGTTGTTTTTCAATTAGTCGTTCCTTAAGAAAAACTGTTCCAGTTTCTATGACCTGGGTCAGCCCCGGATTCTGTTAGTGAGCAGCAGGTGATTTATGTGTTATTACTCGCGGTTTGCACCGTTTGCCATCTCTCAGCAGCCTGTATGGTTTTGTACAGAGAGCAGTTTGTAAATTAATGTCTCAGGATGGTCGGTAGATGCTGCCCTGTGGATGAGGTGCATTGCCAGGATGAGAGCACCTCTTCAAGGTGTGGGGTAGGTGGGAGTCTGGAGGCTCTGCCGAGTTGCTGAGGTGGTCCCTGGGGTGAGGGTCACACTGCTGTCCTGTGGAAATATCTGGTGGCCACGGAGTGAATTGCACTGCCAGGAAACACCCAAAATACCTCTACACAGTCACTGGGAGAGCTGATGGACTGTAAACTCATCTCTTCCCTCCACAGTCTCCTGTTCCTGTGGCAGCAGTGGCTGAGCAGTGGCATACAACACGTTTGAAACAGGTCAGGGCTTGAAATCTAAGGATTATCTATTCCTGACTTATCTTCCCTGCGTGGTCAATGTGAAACGGAAGATTTCTCCAGCAGGTACCACACTACAGTAAATGGATGTACTCCCAGATTTCTGGTTCGGGGTCTCAGTTACTCGCTGTGGGCTGCTGGTACTTGAACCCACGTCATGGAAGGAGCTGGAAGCAGAACTTGGCTGACAGGACCAGTCCTACCTGTGCAGGAGCAGAAGGCAATCAGGCCTGTTTGGTTCTTTTTCTTAATTACTTCTGTATTAAGTCTTTATTGAGCAGGTACCTGCTGTTCCCAGTTGCTTAGACAGCCTGACTTGTTTAAGGTACACAGTTTGGATGTGTGTTGGAATGGATCTGAGGCAGAATTCCATCCAAGCTATAGAATAGTCATTTCCCTTAAAATAGAGAAAAGCATCATACCTGGTGATTATCTGCTTGTTTTGGAAACAACCTCATTATCGTGTTTGTTCCCTCGGTTACAACTTCTGAATGCATGTTCAAGTGAAATGTGCTTTGCAGCTATGGCTCTGGTCTTCCCCTGCAGAGAATGCCATAGTTACAGATATGCAGGGTAGAGACACCCATGAAGTGAAATCCTGCTTCCATACTTCTGTTTCCTGTTTCCTTCTGGGAATGTGACATGGAATGAAAAACTGCATGCACCGTCCTTCAGCTCATTTATGTTCTGGCATAATAATGTTTTATTCTTTCTTTTATAATAATTCCCAGCATTGAATTTGCCTGTTCTTACTAACTGCTGTATATCAAGCTAACCCTTCTTGGAGCTGTGTGTTACAGTGCTGAGATGCCATTTGTGGGTAGCAGCAGCTCCTCCTTGTGAAAGCAGAATTAAGATCACGTTTTCCCAGTGCATCGCTTTGTAAGTCACCGTAATCAGACGTGCTCTGGAGCTCTCACCCCCTTGCTGAGTGAAATGAATTCCTGTAGCTCTCTGCAGTCCATGTTCTGCCCTTCCCTGGGTGGTGGCAGGTGAGCTTTATGTTTCACTGTTCACCTCCTTGTGAGCTCTTTATCAGCACAGCAAAGGGCAGGGCCCCAGTGCTGTGGCATTGTGATGGTGACCTCTCTCTGTTGGGAGCACTGTCAGTTCCTGCTCCGTAGCTTCCCAGTGGCAATTTCTTCACGTGGAAAAGCTTCTCCATTGTAGGAATTGCTGGGCAGACCTAAGGGTCTGAACCCTCACATGACGGGTGACAAAAGTTCAAGTGGAAATTTGTGGTGTCATGCTCTGACCTTGCTGGTGAATTGGGGATTTCCTTGGGTGAAAGGAAACAAGAAAAACATTTCGCATAATATGTAATCTACTCTATTTAGCAAAGAGTTTCTGCAAATCTGCCACAAACTCTCTGAACTTGGACTGACAAGCTTGTAACTTGCCAGGTCCTCTTGTCAGCTTGCCAGCACAGCTGCTCATCTTGTGAGTCTCCTGGCATCTGAAAGTCCAAACTGAGCAAAGGAAACTGAGCAGAGCAGTCCAGCAGCCTCAGCTGTTCTGTCTGAGGTTTCACATCCACAGTTGCTGCAGAAGGGGCTGTTTCATCTACAGGATGCCTTAATTCCTCGTCATCACGTTTGCTTCTCTGATTGTTACTTTAAAATAAGCCACAGTCAGTGGTCTGCAAACGTCAAGAATCACCTTTGAGGCACACTTACCAAAGCCACTGTGCCCCTCCTGAGCTATATCATCTTTGGGTTCTTACAAGAAATCAGAATCCTGGCTTCCTGTTTCCAAATCCTGGGTGGGGTGGGCATGGCTGCCCCGAGGGTCTGTGTTCAGCTGTGCAGGGGCTGGGTGCACAGAGGTCCCTGAGGCCTCAGGCCTGGGCCATGTGTGCTGCAGGAAAGTTTTAATTACAGGTGTAATGGCAGTGTGTGCATGGCCCAGGGCTAACCTCCAGGCATGGGAGGTGGTTTGCCTAATAATCAGGGAAACAAAAGATTGTCCTTTGCTCTGTATTTACGTAAGTGAGCAGAAAATGGCTTTAAGCTGTAAGAGAGTGGGTTTAGATTAGATATTAGAAAGGAATTGTTTACTCAGAGGGTGGTGAAGCACTGGCACAGGTTGCTCAGAGGAACTGTGGCTGCCCCATCCCTGGAAGAGTTCAAGGCCAGGACAGGGCTTGGAGCAACCTGGGATAGTGGAAGGTGTCCCTGCCCATGGCAGGGGTGGGATTGGATGAGCTTTCAAGTCCCTTCCAACCCAAACATTCTGTAATTATATGAAAAGACCCCTCTCCCGAGGGCTTTGGGGAAGAAAGGAGCAGAAAACTGAATCAAGCTGGGCAAACTACAAAGCCAGTGCCCTGCCAGAGCAGCAACCACTGCTCTTGGCTGGTCGAGGGCACTTTTCCACGTGTTCCAAAGTTTTAGAGCTATGTGCTGATAAAAGTGTTCTGAGGGGAGCAGGATTGCTCAGCCTGGGTGGGAGGTGTGTGCTGGGGTGGGCAGGATGTCATTGTTTGTACCCCCAAATGGTGCTTGTGCTTCCTTTTAGCCATTCCAGGGTAGGACAAATCACCCTTGAACTGATTCAGCTGCTTTGCAGCCAGTTGTTGGTTGTATATAAAGTATTTCAAGAGCTCTGTTGATTTTTAAAAGCATCCTGAACACATAATACATTTGAAGTTAGTTCCTAGAGGAACTAATTTAACTTTCTGCTGGTCTGCATCCTCAGAGTGACTTAGTTCAAGATTGCTTGAACTAGTCTGATGAATTCTTCTTCTGTTGAACACAAACAAATGCTTTGGCCATTATTATATTATTCTCTTTGTGGGCTGCATATGCACAGGAAAAAACCCAACATGTCTGGCTGCTTTTAATTGAACCATGCGACTTATTTGATTTTTAGCTCAGTCAAATTAAGGCTAATAAACTGAATTTAAAGCAAAAGAAGGATATTCCTACAGAAGAAATAATTCTTCTCTTGGCTAGATAAGTTTCAAACAACAGGCTTGGCCCTCAGCATTAATCTCTGAGAATTCTTGGAATCATGAAGAGCTAATAATAAAACTCCTGGGTCATGTTGGACATGACAACTCATGAGCAGAATGGAGGGAGCACTTCACCACTTGGAAGTGCTTGTCTTTCACCACATACTTAGACTGTGCAAAACTTCTGTGTGCCCCAATAGGCACAATTTCAGTATTTTTTAGCTTCTGCAGTGTGTTGCCTGAATTGTATGTGAGACTTGTAATTTTTACGTGGTTGTCAAATATCGTTTCTATTTCAGAAATCCGGTGTCTTCTGACTGGGTGATGCTGGACACTTTCAAATCCCCATCTTCCCCTCTAGGCCAGGGCACAGTCTGGACTACTCTGTGTGTCTCCAAAAGCAGATGCTTTGAGGAGAAAGGCTGGGACAGGACAAGACTGCTTAGTTAAGGAAGAGCAGCAGTGCAGGTGGATGGGCTGTTTGTCTCTTTCTGAGGAGAAACATCATGACCCGAACTCCTCTGGGTTTAGTAATCCTGATCTGTGCTTCTGGCTGTCCCAATGTGCTCTAGAGAGCCTTTACACCATGTTAGAGCTGTCTGCATCCTTTCCCCTCCGAGCTCCTGTCCTTGAATGCTGCTCTGGAGTGGGTGAGGCTGCAGCTGTCAAGGCAGCTTTAATCTCTCTCCTGTGTGGATGATGTACTGGCAATCCTTGAGCAATGTTGCATTTTAATTCCCCTTAATGGTTATTTGCAAAAAGGATGAAAATATTGACAGCTTGATATTTCAAAACAGATTGAAATCTTGGGTACTTCTAGCGTCAACATAATTGCTTTCTCGGGAAAGGGGGAATTAATTTAAATATATTTAAATTTTCTACCAGCAATTCTAGTCTGTTATTCTCTAGGTGTTGCTGTGCTGTCAGTCAGATTCTCCTGATTTGTAGGTTCCAACATTGTACGATTTTCTTTTGCTGTCACTTTTTGTAGCCTACTCCAATATGCACGAAGTTGCAGATGTGTTCTCTCTGGTTTTATTCTCAAGTCATACAAACCTGTCGCTTTTTCTGCCTTTCACACTGACTCAGATCTGTCAGAAAGGCTTATTCCCCCTCGGTGGAAAATTCCTGGAAGTTGAAGAGATAAAAAACCCCAATTTTCAGTAATCTGCCTGGTTACTGAAAGACACTAAGATGGACTCTTTGGGGACATCTGTGTGCTGAAGATGGATGTGTCTGGCCAGCCGGCAGTGCCGGACATTGCTTCAGTATGTCAGGGGTTTGCTTCATCACAGAGTAACTTCCTGTCCATATTTTAATAAGAAAATATGCCTTAAGTTCCTCTAAATCACAGAGCAACGCTGGCACCACAAATTGAAGTGGTGGTTGTAATGCAAACAGCGAAACAAGGTGATAAAAACCAGCAGTGAAGGGTGCCAGGGGTCCAGACACAGAGTGAAGTTCTGCCCCTGCTGATCTCGGCAGGGACTTCCCTGCAAAATATCAAATGCTGCGGTTTTGAGCTGAGGTGTTTGTGCAGGAAAGTGCTCAGACATGGGGCTGCATCCACTCTTGCACAGGGAAGGAAACAGCACTCAGCTCTTCCTTAAATTATGCACAAAACGAATGGGGATGTTGTGTTAAACTCGGACATGTGAAGGACCCATACAGAGTCTGCTTAGATAATAAATTACACAGTTTATTAGAGTCTGCTGAGGTCTTTGACCTCAGAGAGTTCATTGCAGATCATTTCCTTCACCAAGAAATGGCCAAGGAGATGATGTGGGCTCAGTTTGCCTGCAGTGTTTTCTGAGCCTTGGTGGCGGAGGGGTGGAAAGGCTTTTTCCAAGGAAATGGCTCTGCTCAGAGCTCGTGAGGGATGGCACTGCCAAAACAGCTAAAGAAAATACATCTGTGGCCATACAAGTGGTCAGCCTGCAATATCTGCCAAACACAGATTGCTCGGTGCTCTTTGGGCCATCCCTGCCCCCCCACGGCCAGCGTGGTGCTGCTGAGGGGTACATGAGGTAAATTCCCAATTGCTTTGGGCAGAAGAGGCAAAATCCATCCAATCTTGTCAAGCCTCCAAGTGCATGGATAGATAGATTTCTCCATCAGATAACAGAGCTGCCTGGCTCTGGGTAAATGTAGGGAAATCTGTGAATTCCAATAGCAACGTAGTGTTGCAAAAATGGCATTAAAAAGACTAGGACTTCCCCACTTAACTTACTCCAGAAGGATTTGTGGAATTGTTGTGCAAGGGACTGCCAGAGCAGTAATCTGTGTGACGAAAAGCAGGTATAGTTATCTGAGTTCTTTTCAAACTCGTAATTATGTCCTAACTGCAAGTGCTGAATGCTTTTTTGAATTGTTCATAGATTGCATTACTCTAGCATTAACATTTATTTTGATGGTATTGAATAATGGTGCTTGGTGGAGGTCATTGAGTTACACCAAGAGAAATCTCATTTTAAGGGAAGGAAAGGAGATCTTGTGACTGGAACAAAAAGTCCCCAATGCTAATGCCATAAAGTTCCTTATCAAAAGTCGTTGGGAGTTTTCCCAATTCCCTCTTGTATAAGATTTTTTACAAGTGTCTGCCTTGGTAACCACTCACAGGAACTTTAAAACTGTCTAGTTGGATGCTTAGAAATCAAGCTCAGAAATGTTCTTTTTTTGTTAGGAGGTTTGATTTTGATGAAGCCACTTTGATACTTACTTTTAATGAATTGATTCTTTTGAATTCATTTTTCCAACTCTCCGCTCATGTTGCTCCCTTGAGATGAAAAGGTGGTGTAAAATGACTTGCTGCAAAACCCTGGCCTGAGTAAACTTAATGTTTTTGATTGGAAAAAAGATGAGCAGCAGCGCCTAAAGGCTTTTTGATTTGCATTCAGATGTTCTTGATTGATTGGCTTCTAGGGGATTACCCAGCATGAGGCGGCATCTATGCTCTGGTTTTGTTCATGAAATAGTCTGATTTTTTATCTAAATTTCCTAAAAAATCAAAAGTATTTACAAAACACATTGCATTTCTGTTATTGGTAAATGCACAACTTTATTTTAGACCTGGAGCTATGATCTGGCACAAACAGAGGCAGATGAGAGCCAGCAGACAGAGATTTTTTTGATCAAAGACACTTGGAACACTGTGGTGAAAACCCAGCACGATTTCACCTGCTCTTGAGCAGAGCCCAAGTGTGTACCTGATGTGACAGCTTAAATAAACATAGCGAGGAACCAGCGACCATGAAGTTCTCTGAGATTCAGAAACGTGCTGGTCTGCTTTAGAGATTTTACCCTGAGCAGTCATTAGTGATTTCCATGCACTCTCTTTGGGGCGAGCACTGTTCCAGTCCGGTGTTCCTTATTTTGTAGTGCTGACTACAAATTCTTCCTTTTTATTTTGGGCATTTATTTAGTATTAACAAACTTCCTGGTCCCATGCCTCTCACTAAAGATGTTCTTTAAAAGAGTGACACAAATTACTGTTGGTTTCCCATTGGCCATGAATTCACTTTTTATTAGGAACTGCCTCAAAAGCAGCGCTTGCTTTAATCAGCTCTTGTCTGGTTGTTTGGGAAGGCTTGCAAGGCTGACTGCCTTTCTCAACTTGATCTGTGCTCACAGTAATGAGGCATCAGGCTAATGAGACCACTGCCATTACAATTACCAGCTTATTAAATCCTAATTAGGGACCCAATGCTGCCGGGTGCTGAGTGCCGGTTGTAAGCAGCTGGATATTTTCCTGTGCCCATTTTAGATCTCCAGTTGAAAGCAGCATTTGAAGAGCATTGAGGCTCCCTGTTCACATATCAGGTCTGTTTCTGTGCTAATAGGGTAATTGACTCTAATGATGCTGGCTGGTGTGTAATGGTCAGAGCTGCCTTTCCCTCCCCTGAGCAGCCCAGCATCCATGGCATTGTTAAATGGGCTGTGATTCACATGGCACAAGGCTGCAGGATGCCAAAGGACAATATTTCCTATACAATGCTCTGTGGCAGGTTGTTTTCTGCACATTCATGCCCTGGTGAAAGGAGTTTGCAGCTTTATTGTTCATCAGTGCCAATTAAATGCAAGCTCAATGTTAGCCAGACATGCTTCCTCCTGAACAAACAACTCAACTCTGTCCTCCCGAGGCTGGAGAATTTTAAATGTGCAGTGTCTCTTTCGGAATCTAATTTCCACCTGACCTTCCCACTGCCTGCTCTCTGTTCTGTGGGAGTTACTGAGCCGAGCAGGTGGTGTCAGTACCACAGCAGGGCACTTTCCAGAAGTGCATCGCAGAGCATCCCTCTTGCCTGACAAGGGCTGGTGGTTTTGCTGTTGTTTCTGCCAGGGCAAGATTGTCTGAGCTCTTCTTGATTTTCCTCTCGTGGAGATGAAGTTTTAGGCTCACGTTTGCCAGCCTGTGGAGTTCTGCTCTTCCTGGCAAGTGTGGCTTTGCAGGATGTGAAGCCTTTCAGCTCAGTCTGACAGCAGTGGCCGCTCCCAGGTTTGGAGAGGCCTGGACTGTGCTCCCTTCTCACCCACCAACCCCAAACCCTGAGCTTAGGGAGCCCCTTAAAACTGAAACATGAAGGTACAAATGCATCTTGCAACACGTTCTCTTACTAGAAGCCAGTGGATTCCTCCAGGTCTGGTAGGACTCCAGACGCGTTCTCTGTAGAAACTGCCCAGATGGCACAGACCCCACGTCCTGCTTTTTACTCTCCTTTTAGTGAGTATTGGTCAATTTGTTGTCCCTGGGAGGAAAATGCTCACTTACATCTCAATCCCACTGCTCATTAGCAACCTTGCTAATGAAATCTCAATAATGATGTGGACTGCTGAAAGTTGTGCTTCATCCAACCTGGCCTTGGATGTTTCAGGGGTGGGGCATCCACCAGCTCTCTGGTGTCCTGCCGGGCACTTGTGTGAAGGCAGCAGGGGAAAAACTGGGCTTTAAGTACTCAAGCTTCGTCCAAGTGATCCTGTATGCTTGGCTAAGAGCTTTCCTTGTGTCTGTTTTGGGGCATCTCTTTTTGCTCTTAAAATGGACTTGGGCTTTAGAAGGAGATTGATCCAGAAAGAATAAATTCTGAGTCTGCGGTGCCAGCCCCACGTGTCAGCCTGCTCTTACTTTGTTCCATGAGGAAAATCACTGTCCCAAAGTCCCCTTTGAGCTGTGAGACACCAGAAGATTAAGAGAGTATTTTCTAGTTTTTCAAGCAGACAAGTGATCTGCAGATGATGTGGCTTTTGCCTGCTTTGCTCCTAAACACTCTTCTCAGAACACCCCGTGTACAAAATGAGCTGAACACTAAACGAACGAGCTGATTCTGGCAGGGCTAGGACGTGAAATCGTTACCCAGCTCTGCATGGGGATGTCACAGCGGTCAGGTTTGCAGCTGGTGTTACAGATGTGATTGATTACCTTGGCAGTGCTGGCTCTGCTCCCCACCAGGAGCTCAGCACTTCAATTATGTGAAATCTGGCCATTCCTCACATAACTCCTCTGCCACCACCCCTGAACACAGACCTTCCTTTCCCTTCTGTCTGTAAGGCCCATCAGCTTCTTATCTATCATGCCCAGCAATTTCTGGAAGCTTTCTTACAGCTTCTCCACTTTCCTTAATCCCAGGTGGGTCACCTGAGAAACACAAATGTATAGGTGTGATGAAGACTTTTGCTGGCACAAGTGAACAAAACAAGTTCCTGTCTGCTGTAGAGGGGAGCAACACCCCTTCCCTAGAGCTTTTCATGACATAGCCCTTTGTGGGTCACTGTGGGAATTAGAACATCTGCAGGAGAAGCAAAAGTAAAACTCTTAACAAAAAAGCCACAAGAAAGATTAAAATGTTTGCATCTAGGGTGTTGTTGTTCATCCAGGGGTTTTAAAGAAATCTCTGGAGTCTTCCAAATACAGCTCTGGGTTCAGTAATTAGAGCAAGAAGAAATGATCAGCTGGATTTTGAAGCCTTCAGCCTCACAGAGACCTGTACTTATTGGTGCTGCTCTGAATCCCAGAGAAAAACTGAGGAGTCAGTGTCAGGCACCGCACAAAGCTCCGGAAGATGTGAATCTGTGATACCAATCTCTTAATTACAGCGGCTGAATTTCCTGAAACCTTTATTCTCTGGCATAACTTCATTGAAAGATCCTGGTTGCAATTAACCTTTAAATGCTTAGGCAATCGCAAGGACTGCTGAATCCCTTAATGCATTAAGAGATTAGAGATGCCTTTTAATGGCAGGAATTCAGTTTCTGGGTTGTCTGGGAATGGATCATTTCCATTGTCTCTCCCTTATTTAGATTTTGTGCTGTACACAGCTCCTTTGTTCTTATTCATCTCCCCCAGGTCTGCAGTGTCACACCTTCACCCGTGCCCTCGGGCTTCGTGCTCAGGGGTAGGCAAAACCATCTAATGTCATGCACAAGTGGCTGCTCATCAGGACAGGCTTCGGGAAAATCTGTGGGCTTTGCTTCTATTGTTGGCAAGTGCTTCTCTGCAAAGACAGACGCATGGAGTCCCGAACAGGGCGCTGAACCACAGATCCTGAGGGTGCTGCATCCTGTCCCATTTGCCCTGTGAGCAGCAGATGCTGCAGATCTCACCTCTACCACGGCTAAAAGTTCTTTAAAGACTCCTCTTGTTGCTTGAAGGAAGGCTATTTATGGCTTGGCATCTTACACTTATTCAGGGTTAGAGCTCACCAAAATAAATATTCCTAGACTTCTCCAATTTTCCAGCAATTTGACTACAGCAGTTATTTGTGTAACACTCTTTCTTCCTGGCCAGGAGATGCTGTTCAAGCCATTAATTGAAAGCAGGAGTCCTTAGAGGTACCTGTTGCTGTGTGAAATGTTCTGGCTTTCACACCCCTTTGTGCATCTATTCAAGTGGAAAACAATGTCTTGCTCATAAGATATGAAGTTTAATTTATCATTGGAAGCACTCTGAGGTGATTGATTCTGGGACCAGGAAAAAATGTGATTTTGCTGCATGTTTGGTAAATTGGTAGCTCTGATTTACAGATCCTTAACAGGCTCTCTGAATAAAAGAAAATTTTTCATAGTGGTGGTGGAGATGCCTCTGGGATAACAGAGCAGAAAGAGCAAAGGATAATGAGAACTTGTAGTGATTGATAACTGCAGGGAATTTTGATCAGATTAAGGTAATTACCGATGGGATAATGGTCATTAGTACTTTGTTTTCAATACAGAGATGAATTGCTAGAAAGCAGAGGAGTGCGCTGAGATGAGCAGGAATCATTCAGTGCTTATTTTTTTGCTGGCGTCTTTTTTTGTTTTCCTTGCTAATCATGATGCAAACTAGATGGCAAAACAGGCTGGCAAACGTGGGTGACTGAGCAGGCAAGCAGGGTGTGGGAGCAGGGAGGGGGTGTGGTGCCTGTGCATGCTGCTGGTGGGACCACCCCTGGGCAGGGTCACCATCCCTGTGCTTGAAACGAAGGAGGAAAAGTCAAGCGTGGGCAGAAAAGAACCAGAGGCAAGAAAACAGCCTGGCAGCAAGAGTCAAGCAGAGATGCCTGTTTATCTAATGGAAAGACTGACTTGATTAGAGCAGGCTAAAGCCTTGGAGATGATTCTTGGTGTTAAAAGGGCTGTTTTATGTAGCAATAGGAGTAACACAGAGAGGGACTGATTAGAAGTGAAGCTGGATGAATTAGGAACAATTTCTTTTTATGACCAACTGCAGGAAGAAGCTGCTGGGCGGGTGGCAGGTTCTCCATACCCAGATGTCTCCATGTCTAGACTGGCTCATCATTAAGAATTCTGTCTTTTGCCAAATTGTACCTCAGTCCACTGCAGACTTTGCTGTTTCCAGCGCAGGCAGGCTGCAGATACATGTGAGGGTGTTCCAGGAGCCTCTGTGTGTTCATCCCCCTGCTCCACCAGGGGTTCTGTGTGACCCTCGTTTATGGACCGCTCTGGGGAACAGATTTGCTGTGTGGCAAACCCAGTCCTTGGGCTTGAAAACTTCTGCTTAGGAAAAACCTCCTCCATCCCAGTGGGCCAGAGCCAGGTAAGGCAGAAATCACCTACAGCTGAGCTGGGTCCTGCCCACGAACCCTACTGAAGATAAACATTTCCGAGAGGAGCTAGAGATGCTTCAGTTAGAAATTCCTGTGAGAGCCTTTTAGTGGGCTTTGGAGTTGGCAAGATGCAGGTTTCTGCTCAGGTTCACACGTGTGTAGTGAAACTCCTACAGCCATCATGTGACCCCTAATTAATGAGCTGTGTCACACGGGTGAGGCATCTAAGGCTGGTACGGAATCAGATGTTGATCTTTTAAGGAGAACTTCCTGTTACTGATGTCGATGCTGATAATTCTGTTTTTGAGGTAGAGGAGATGAGCTCAGCCCGTGCAGCTGGCTGGGAAGGCAGACATGTGCTGAGGTGGAGGATGAGCTGCACTGACCTTTACTCTGGCAGTGCCCAGCATGGACAGACCCAGGATGGTGGCACTGAGGAAGTCAAGCTCTGGTACCACTGGCTTCAAAATAACCGGCTTGGGGAATGAACTCTGTTATGGCACATCCCCTGGGGAGAGGCAGAGGAGCCAGTGCTGGGAATGGGGTAGATGTGAAGAGTCCTGTGTCTGTCTCCTGCCTTGAGGAGTTTGTCCAGGCTGTGGGACTTGGAGGCAGGTTTACCACCACTCACTTCTTTCAGTAGGAAGCCCTCTGCGCTCTGTGAAGTCTGCACAGCTTTCCTGAGCTGGGTTCCGGGGCTGCTGCCCCTTCCCTGGGTGCAGCAGTGGTGAGATGCTCAGGATCTGGGGGGGATGCTGGAACCAGGGTGGGTGCTCATGCAGATCCTGCAAGGGAAGCACTGTCAGCAGCCAGTCTGTAACCAGTGCATGCCTGGGCTCTGCTGGGAGGAGTGGATTCATTCACCTTCATCTCAGAGGGGATTCCTCAAGGGAGGGGGAAGACTCTCAAGGCAACCAAAGATCAAACAGTGGACTTTGGGTGTGGAGGAGAAGGAAAGAGATCAGGTTTGGTATTTGTTTGCTTTGTATTTTCCTTCCAGGCATCTGGTGTAAACTGCAAGGGGAAAACAAATGGGCAATGGCTCTGCATCTGCCTGGTTCTCTCCCTCCCATCCAGGTCTGGACTGTTCCAGTGAGCTCTTGAACACCTGCAAAAAGTGCATACAAGATGTGCTGTTTGCCCAGCTTGGGAATGCAACCAAGCTCAAAGCAAAGCCCCAAGTTAGCCCCCAGGTTTCACGAGCTTGTGCTTTGTATTTGAGAAGATCATCTGCTCACCCTTGACATGAAAACATCAGCTTGAGCCAGAGGGATGTAACCTCTCCAAAATCAAAGACTGGCCTAATAGTGATGCTGGCAAGGCAAGCTGAGAAAAACTGGAAGTCCCCCTCAGTGTGATATCCAAGCAGTGGATTTGGCTTCTGCCCTCCTCATGTGAGGGGAAGCATTTTCAAGCAGGGAGACAGGAGCTAGTGAGCTGCTCCCTGATTCTGAGGTGGTGGTCCTAGTTCACAAAATGTGGGGAATATCTCACATTAAAATGTATGTCCAGACTTGTAGGCATTGAAAAAACCCTGGTCTTATTAAAAACAAACGAGAAAAAGCCACGGCCTTTGGCAGTAAGAAATATCTCATCCTGAAAGCAAGACAAATTGGTATTTCTGCAAATCCCATGAGGAGAAGTTGAACAGATTTATTCTTTTGCTTTGCATCTCATTTTAGCCTCTCATTCCCTCTGCATTTTTTGTGGACTGTTCAGTTGCTTGGCTGTCCTGGGTGCTCTCTTGTCTTGCTTCAACACACCACCTGGGGAACCTTGCCTGCAAAGAGCCTCTTTCCCTGATTTGCCCCCACAGCCACGGTGAGTCAATGGAAATGAGGTGGTGCAGCTGTGCACAGATAATCACCCAGATTTCCCCTGCAATGTGCCAATGGCTGACCTGACACTGTCGCAGCACAGCGCTCCTTTGTGGGCGTTTCCTTCATGCCTCTGCTGGGAGCATCTGGTGGTGGCACCAAGCTGTTCAAGGAGGAACAGTTCCTGCTTGGGGCCTGGGGATGGGCGGGAGGTGGGTGGGGGTGGATGGGGCTCCCCACCCCTGCAGGGGCTCTGGCACAATCCCTCCCTGCTGTAGTGCTCCAAGGAACTGTGCCTGTGCCGTGAGCATCCATCCTCTCCTCCAGCACAGGAACAACCCAGCCACTTGGAGAGAGGTTCTTGACTCTTTTGACTCTTGAGTCTCTTCATCTGTTCAAGAGAGACACTTCCACCTCCTCCTCCTCCCCTGGAATTGCTGAAGTGGCAGCATGGCATCGCATTCCCAGGCTTGGCTAGCATCACCCACCTGCTGCTTTGGGTCTGACTTGGGATTTTGTTCCCTGGCTTTTGTGGTGAAGGGGGCAAGCCCTTTGCTCTCGGCAGCAGGTGCAGGGGGCCCACCCTGTCTGGACCACGCTGCAGACTGGAGTTAGCTCCCAAAAAAGGGGGTGAACAACAGAGAGGAGGGAGGGTTTTGTGCTGTCGGCTTGTGCCCATGGGTTTGTCCTTGTGGAAGCAGAAAGCAGCTCACCATTGTGGTGACAGCAGCTCACCTTCGTGGTGACAGCAGCTCCTCCTGCGCAGGGTGGGGCTGGTGCACAGCCCATGCTCAAGCCTCAAGCGGATTCAGCATCCCTCCATCCAAGGGAGAAGCCAGAGGAATAACTCCAGGCTGATAAATGGCCCACAGCTTTTGCATGCAGGCTGTGACTGGCTTCTGCTGGAGAGGCAGATAAGGCTGCCGGTTTGGAAACCACCAGGCATGTGGATCTTAGCAGGGAATGCTGATGAGCAACGTCGCTTTCCAGATATTGTTTTGTTTCTAATCCTGTGTGGTTTTTGGATGGCACTGATGATGGGGAATCTTGTCTTAACTGGAATTTACATGGAATCTTGCTTCTTGGAACAGGCTGAAAATCCCCAACCCCCAAATTACGCAAGTTCAGTGCAAGGTTTGCCTTCATTTTTGCAGTAAATCGTCACTGTTTATAAACGTCCTCCCCTGACTTTGGGCTGTCACAAGGAGAAAATACATTTTCACCAGGCACGTGGATGTGCAGTCAATTTCCACAACAGCAGGAAATTAGCCAGGGCTTGTTTAGCTGCTGGAAACTTGCTTCATCTGGAAACAGGAGAGAGAATGTTTCTGATCCTCGGGCCTGAAGTCAGGCACAAACCAGTTCTCAGAATGCTGTGGTGCTGCATTTGCTTTGAGATCTGCACTCTGTCTTGTTCTTGTCTGATGGCATGGTTTGGGATGATGAATTTTCCCGTGGGACAGCAGCTCTGCTCCTGTCCAGTCTGAACTAAGAAGGTAATAAGTTTAGGTACTAATCCATTTAGGCTGAAAATGTTATCCCAGAACATTTTTGCTAAGTGCAGTGCCATTCCATGAGGGCAGGCACAGAGAATATTTCCCATATATATATTCATATAATCATTCTAAATATATCAATTTATTTTCATGAATGCTTGTCATTAGGCAAAATGTGGTCAGCCAGGAGTGCACCCCTTTTAGATTTTCTCTGTAACAACCCTACTGAGCAGCAGATGAATATTTTAATCATCTGTTTAATGGCTGCAGGAGACTCCACTGGCTCACCAAGTTTTACCTTGTTCTGGTGAAGGGCTCAGCAGAGGGAACGGACCCCAAAAAATGAATGTGTTCTGTGAGTTTGGAGAAGGGTTTGTAAGCAGTTTAATTGGGGGAAAAAAAATCACTTTGTTATTTGGAAGCACTGACTTTGTTTTTATTTGAAATGTTGACTTTTATTGAACAGTTTGCCTTATTTAAACTTTGATTCAACAGCAAATGTTAGTAAATGGGTTTTAATGACCTTTCAAGTCAAACAGTTTTGTAGGCTGACTCCAAGCAGAATGTTCTTGTTTGCTTGT
Organism: Oreocharis arfaki; assembly: GCA_013398015.1. Lineage (NCBI taxonomy): Eukaryota > Metazoa > Chordata > Aves > Passeriformes > Paramythiidae > Oreocharis > Oreocharis arfaki. Next base: position 34,648 of record VZRR01002766.1, on the reverse strand, counting down.
CTCCGAGCTGACATGAAAACAAAAATTTCTAGCTTTATTTATTTGGACATGAACTGTTTTCCAAAGTTCACCCCAAAACACCGCAAAAATCGTTATTTGTGGAGTTTTGGTCACTAATTGAAAAACAACATCATTTACTTTGGCTAAAGCAAATTTATTGCAAGTGCAAATTAAAAATAGAAGTATTCACTTTGCAATTAACCCGAGGTAGTTTTTACGTTTCAGACTAATACATAGGGATACTTCAGTCATGACATACAGTTTCCTTTAAGGTTAGAGTGTTAAAGCTGAACCTATGTATATTTTTTTAGATTTTAACGTAGTTGATGAATTTGCCAACGTCTTTCAATGACCTTTAGAACTTGGATCTTTCCAGAACTAACTTTAATTAAAGATGAGATGGAACCAAAGTGAATTTTTTAAAAGTCTGTTTTATTGTTCCGTATTAAAATTCTCCTGAATTATTCAGCTGTCAGAGATGGAGTGGAATTTATCATTAAGTTATTCACTTAGATAATTAAAGGAACCTGCAGCTTCAGTAGAAATGAAAGTAGAAAAAGGCAGCAGGGTGCTGTACGTGACCAGCTCACTTCCTGGCAGAATTCTTGGGATTATTTAATTGTCCACCCATGAGTTGAGGAGGGTCCATTGAGTTCCTGCTTTTGATTTTTAAATCTGTAATAGAGTACAACAATGCAAGAATTCCCAACAGTGCCCAGCTCAGCTCTGCTCCATGTGTGGAGCCTGAGGGTTATTAAAAATAGACGTTACAAGGTCCAGTCCTTGGTGCTTCTGTTATTCCAAGTGCACCCTGAAACAGTCTCCTGCCCTCATCATCACACTGAAAATCAATTGCAGGGGAACAAAAGAACATCTGGAAAGAAGAATGCTCTGTAATACCGAGCCTTATATTTGGGTGCCTGCCTTGCTGGGCACCAAGGGCATTTTTGACCTGAATGCTTAATTTCTGTTGCTGTGGCTCTCAGTAACTGTGCTGGAAGAAGGCTTTCTCTAGGGTGGGTACAAGCTGCTTCTGGCCATTGAGGGAGCCAAATTGGTTCAATGAATCTATTTGCTATCCATAATTATTTTCACAACACCTGCTGGATTAATTTAAAAATAAATATCCTGAAATGTGAGGAGAGCCTAACTATAGAAAATTCTGACTAATGGGAGAAGGAGAAGCTTGCAGTGCCCAGCCTGGACCTAGGGAGGTGTTTTTTTTGTCCATTACTGATTTAGCAAATTCTGTAAGAAAGAGAATGGAGATGGTGAAAAATTGGGTGTTGAAGGGGATGTGATGGTGAAAGCATTCGGTAAAACCCCAAACCCACAGCCCTCAGCATTCCCTGCAATCACTCTTAAACCTGCACTGTTTTGGCTTTCATAGGTGGCTGCAAATTAGATACCATGTCATAAATCCTGATCTGTTTATCATAGAACAATTTCCAAACTATGTGATCTTCATTTTAATGAACTGGTCTCATGAAAACAGAAACTTATAAATTCAGTGCTCTCTTGGGGCTCCAGTGATTGAATGCAGTACTAATTTCAAACTTCAGTGGCTTTTCTGTTGCACCTGCAACTCTTAGATATTGCTTTTCCTGTCTGACTGTGTTATTGTTCTGCCAGTGAGTGGTGGCTGTGCCAAGAGTGCATCAAAAGGATATATAATGCAAAAAAGGGCTATGCCACTGGCAGTCACAGCTGCCTGGAAGGAGTCTGTAGTGAGGTGCAGGTCAGCCACAAGTGACAGGACAAGAAATGGCCTCAAGTTGTGACAAGGGAGGTTTAGATTGCTTAGCAGGAAAAATTTCTTCACCAAAAGGGTTGTCAAGACCTGAAACAGGCTGCCCAGGGCATTAATGGAGTCACCATCCCTGGAGGGATTTAAAAGATGTCTAGGTTTGGCTGGGACAAGTCTGAAAGGTTTCATAGTCTTGCTGAAACACTTCCTAGCTATTCCTCCAAGTCTGTTTTTTCCAAGCCCAGAAATTAATCTCTGGATTTCTCCAAAGATTTCTACTCTCTCCTCCCACAAAAATGTCTTAGTGCTATAAAGGTGAAAATAGATATTCCCTTGCACGGTGTTTGCAGTCACAGACTTCATTTCTAGGTGTCTCCGTAACTGCTGGATCAAACAAGATTGGTGTAACATCAGGAAGCAAAGTGTGCTTTTACCTCCTGTGCCCTGTCAAGAGAGAGAAAACTGATATTCAGGTGTTGAAGCGATTTAATTCCTCGCAGTCTTATGCCAGGTTTTGTTAATATTCTCCTTTTCTAAAGAGAGGACATCCCCTGTGGGAGAGCAGTGCAGTCCTAAACAAGAGGCAGCAAAGCTTTGTGGGACTTGTTGTGTTCTCCCTTGGAGATCTGAGCCGGAGAAAAATGCAAAGATTGAAACACCTTGTTCTAGAGGTGATTTCCACACTCACACTCCTCGACTGTGAGCAAACCTGGGCTGTTGCTTCCTTGGCCCTTGGGCCCCAGGACTGCTGCAGGCCCATGAGAGCATCACACGTCCTCCTGAATGTGTCACGGAGCCCTCTGGCAGCCTCCCCTTGAGACTTGCCCCGTGGGGGAAGGAGTTTTGCATTTCTGACAGCGGTGGACTGGTGGATAGGGTTGCAAGGGAAAAATAAGTCTTTCATCTCATAAGCATACATGGGTTTGCTTTTCAATTAGGCTTAATTTTTATTACAAGAAACTGAGTGTTTACTGAAAAAACACTTGATGGAGAAAGTGATCTGCCCACTTCAAACCACCCAGGGAATTTGATCAAAGGCAGGCAGGAGATTTGCTTGCCTAGGGGTGACAGCCTTCCTCAGAAATCCCAGCCTATATCTGAACTCATTTCATACCTACATGTAGTGCTATATGATTTTTGTGGCTATCTTAATTAATTTTCCATTATTATTAATATTTTCCCTTAAATATTTTATATAAGGGTTTTACTGTGGGCTAAGGAAACCAACGGATTTGTGGGAAGAGGTTTGCTGTGGAGTAACATCTGAAAGCAGCATAAAAAGAAGTTTTAATAAATAACAACAGAGGAAATGGATTAATAAAGAGCATGAGTGTTTATGGAGAGCTCAAGGGACTAGGGAATGATGCTGATGGATCTTTTCTTGCTGCTTGCTCTAGGGAAGAGAAATGCATATCTATATCTGGACTGTGACGTCACGGGTTGCACTGGCTCAAGAAAGATGTTTGTGTGGTTACTGCTCCAGCGCTCATTCCTTAACTCTTCTTCTCGGAAAAGGTGGTTTGTGTCTGTCCCTTTGTCCCCCACCTGCTCTCTGTCCCCTATCAAAATGGACAAGGTTCAGCAACTCACAGCATGAGCTGAAGATGCAGCGTGTGCACGTCCTTGTTTTCCGAGTAGCTAAAATATCACAGGGTGTGAGTTGCCCTGTGTCCTCTGCAGATAGAGAAGTTTGCTGCAAAACCATCATGACTGTCACCCCTCTTAGCCAGAGCTGTTGGTGGTCTCTGCTGCTGTTATCTGAACTCTCTGAGTGTTGACTTCTTCCCTCCAGAGTGTTCTTGACCCACTGGAGCCTGACAATGCCACCGTGCTCCGCCTGCGAGCTCTCAGGTTCACAAGAGCACCCGGGAGACAATGGAAGTGCTCAGCTGGAGAAAAAGAAAGCAGCTGAAAATACTCCAGTCCTGTCTGCATGCACCGAACAGGACAAGGTGTGCTGGTTAACATCCAGCAGGAGATGAGTGTGCAGAGCTGGCTACGTGGTAGTTACTCAGATAAACATCTCTGCCCTTTGAAGGCAGAAAGGGCAGCATCAGCTGCCAGCAACCACTTAGGAAAATGATGTCTTTAATCACTGATAAGGTTTGCCCTCCCCTTGTATGTGTGCCAGGCTGACTTTTATTTCTTTAAATAGGTGCAAACTGGATTTTGTGACTATTGAGGGAGTTCTCCAGGTCTGACAAAGAGTGAATTACCTGGTAGAAGCTGTGATCCAGATAGTGGGAATGAGTTTGGTGGCAGTGTGATCTGTCTGCTGTGCCTGGCAATCTGTGGGTTTGGACTTGCTTGAGAAATGTAAGGATACGGACTCAAGCTATTACATTCTGCACAATCATGTGGCTTAATGGAACAGGCTGGAAGCTGGGTTTTCTCTTTAATGGGTAACCCACACTTTGGATAAAATGTGACAGTTTCAAGCAGAATGAAATTCTTAAAACAAATTTCAAACTAGTGGAAATTTTCTCATAAAATCAGCAGGTTCGGTTGATTTTTAATGCTAGAAACCTTGGAAATTTCTGGATGAAAAGTCTTCTAAGGAGAAAAAGAAAAGTTCTCTGACGGGTGAAAAAGGGTTCATGGTTGGTTTTTTTCACCTTAACGAAGTGAATCTGCCTTCAGATTCCATTTTTGGTGGTAAATTACAGATGTTCACATATGGAACATAGGCCAGACCAATCCCTAAGCTGTGCCACCCACCTACCATTTTACAGAGGAAGGCATTAATATTTTCCAGGGGGTTGCAGTTGGATCCTAACTGTATTATTTTTTACTTGCTTCTGTCATGAGGAATAGAGCTTTTAATTAAAATGACAAAGTCAGACTAGTCAGACTCCTATTATCATATTTAAGGAGAGCTTTGGGGAGCTGTAAACACAACAAAGTGATTGAACAGAGAAGAGCCTAACTTCCTAAGGTGTTCCTTCAGGTGTTCCAACACGCCTTTTGGGGTATTCAATGTCTTGTTTGCTGCAGGACCAAAGGATGTGCTTTGTATCCCCATTAATTGTTCATTATCCTCTTTTAATTCTAGCTTCCCTCACCCTCCTCGTCTCAATTTATACTCTTCTGTGCTCCCCAAACCTCAGCAAACCCTGATCTTCCTGGAGCTAAAGCGTTTTTAGAGAGAAATAGCAGCATGACGAGTTTTTTGGAGTCCTGCAGTGAGGATTATGGTTGTTATGGTTACTAGATGAAATACATTGCTGCCACATCCAAATTCATCTGGAGTCTGATCCCCACTGGAGAATGTGGAGTCCCACCCTACAAGATAAACCTTGGCTAACCAGTCCAACCACTTGAAATAGAAAGAGCCCACAATGATGTCTCTTGTTGAGGGTGCTTCAGGCTCTGTAGCTGCATCCATGGGCTCCAAGTGTGTTGGATGGGACAGGTGATTGAAAAGACTCAGAAATTACTCTTCTCAGAACATTTATTATTTCTTGATAAATCCAAAAGTGGGAGATGTAAAGGGTAAAGATATAAACTACAAATTCCATGTAAGTATTCCCTTAGGAAAATACTTTTTGGTTATTTTATAAAGAAATTTAGTGCATTTCTGACCTTCTCACTAGCACAGTTAAATGGGAGGCTTAGAGACAAACATATTTGTGCAAGAGTGATCCCCAGAGAAACATGCTTTTGGCAAAAAGATTCTTTTGAGTTTCAGTTGGGACTAAAACAAGTTGGCTGCACAAGAACAGCCTGTGGAAAAGCTGCGTGGAGAACAGGAGGGCTTGAGCTGTAAATCTCAAAATGCTTGAAAACAGTGAGGAATTTAGACTGAGAAACACAAACAGGACTCCTATTGCTGTCTCTTTTCTCTTACTTGCCTAACTTACGGAAATCCTCCTGCTTCTCTCTGTAAGGACTGATCTGGCAGAAGGGTCGCTGTCCTTTGATCTCTGGAAACCAAGCCTTGTTAATACAGCCCTGATACACGAGTCTGGATTGGATTTTTCTGCCTGCATTTATGTTTTCTTATCTGGGATATTTTGTCTTCAGGATATTGTTTTCCTTTCCAGTGATTGCTTTGCCTGCAGTGATTTATCTCTGCCTCCTGACACATAGAATTTCAGTGGTTCCACTGCTGCACAGGTATAGAACTCTCTGCTGTGACTCTACCACTTTGAATCCCTGGACATAAAAATCAACCTTGCTGGTTCTGTGAGCCTCTCTAACACCTGCCTGTAGGTGTTAAATGAAGCCTTTATTGATTCAGTATAAAATTGTGGATGGTACATCACTTGTGAAGAACTCATTTGTTTGGATCAGCTCCCATTTGCATTGCTGGGTGTACCCACGCCCCTGTGCTGAAAGTTGTGGGTAGGAATCACAGGCTTGTGGCATTAGATGAGGGAGAACTGGGGCTGCAATGTTTTAAGAGGTGTAGCAAGTGGCCTGAGGGATTAACTGCTTGTGTCAAAATAATCTGTTGCAGATCAGGTAGCGCTCACACTTCAACACCTGGTCCTGTGCTTGGGTTGGAAGGAACCTTAAAGACCATCTAGCTCCAAACCCCTGCCGTGGGCAGGGACACCCTGACCAGGTTGCTCCAAGTGCCATCCAGCCTGGCCTTGAACATTTCCCGGGATAGGACCTCCACAGCTTCTCTGGTGGATGATGAAGAGCCAAAGTTTCAGCTCCCAGTTTAAAAAAAACATCATCTTCAGAAGCACAGGTGCTCTCTGGCCATGAAATAATTGCAAAACAACAGCTGGTACCTGGAGAGGTGCTGCCCCTGCTGACAGCAGGCTTTTTCCTGCTGCACAAGTCATGCGGATGCATTGAGTGGTAATTTTGGTTTTTTGTGATTTCCTTTGGGCAGTGGGATTAGGACAATAAAGGAAGACCAAATTAGAGAAAGGGAGCATTTGAGATGGCAGAGACTCTGCTTTTTCAGCTTGCTGTTGTTTTTTCATTTCTTGCCCTTCAAACGAGCTGATGGCTCCAGTGCCAAATGGAATCTGAGGGAAGGGAACACAATCAAGGACACTAAAGGGTGAATGTTGCAAGGAATTCAGTGTCCCTGTCGACCTCAGTGAAGCATGTGGGTGTTCAGCATCTTGCAAATCAGGCCCTAGAGTGTCCCAAACAAACATGCAGCCTCATAAAGCCTGTTTGTGTTCCAAGAGGGGTATAAAGTGCAGAAATGGCTCTGCAGATATTAGCCAAACAGTCTGGTTACATCATTCTATTATAAATAATGTTCAATGTCATTGGGATGTTGTTGCTATAGAAGCACTGTCATTACAGATGTTTATTCGTGATTATTTCAGTGGATAAAACAGTAGACACTTTACAATGATTTTTAATGTTTCTGCAGTGTAAGGGATTCAAATTGTGTGTAAAAGTTCATGTCTAGGACATCTTTTTATGTATCAGATTAACTTAAAGAATCTGTTAAAATCCTAGTGATTTCTCTTGTTGATTTAATTTCTGAAGTCCTGACAGCCTGGATTTAATAACAGCATGGTGCCTTTAAATCATCAGTGTAAATCTCCTTGGCTATACCCAGTGCTGTGGGAACTTGATTACCTGAGTTTCTGAGATTAACTTGAATAACAAAAAGCTCCAGCTCCCGCATCAGACAGGTGGAGACTTGCAAGTGGGAATTAAAAATAAAAGTAGGTGAATTACTCTGCTACTTCAAATAAAATTTTTAAAGTTTATTATTGAATATTGGCTGGTTTTTAAAATAGCTCCATCCCCAAAGCTGTAATTTACACTGCCAGCTAAGCCTTGTGAGTAGAGTAATTACAAAATAAAAGCTGCTAAAAGCTGGTGTCATCGGGAATAGGACTTTCTGCACCCCAAGGCTGAGTCAGGGAGCCAGAGGAATACACAATACACAGTTTGACCTCAGCATGGAATCCCTTAGGCTGCAAAATGAAGTATTTTCACTTCCATTCACTTCCATGAAAGCATGCTAAGCAAATTATTTGGAGAACCCATTGTACAACGACTGTAAAGCCAAACTCTTGAAGCTGGTATTAGAAAAGATTTTTGCTGAGTAGATCCACTTCTCCCACCCAGAATCTGCAATGATGTGTTGGAAAGCGTTTCTTTCTATATCAGGAGCTGCTATCTATATCTATATCATCTATATCTATATCTATATCTATATCTATATCTATATCTATATCATTATTTATATCTATATCTAATCTATCTATATCATCTATCTGTATCTATATCTTTATCTGTATCTGTATCTGTATCTATATCTATATCTATACCATTATTTATATCTATATCTATATCTATCTATCTACATATAATCTATCTATCTATATGTAGTCGTTTATCTATACCAATCTCTTTCTACATCAGTATATTTCTATATATTTTTCTCTCACCCTGGGTGTTTCCCAATGCTCCTCTGCAGTGCCTGTGCTTGTGCTGCCTTTGTTAATGACCATCCCCATTTCCATGCCAAAGGCTGTAACAGCCTGGCTGTGAAATATCCCACAAAGCTGCTGCAGGTGTCAACTTAGAAATGTGTTCTGCTGTGCAGGGGAAGAATTCTGCCTGGGTTGGGAATTCCTGCATGAACTGAAGGGCAGACTCCCTTGTTTTGTTTGGTTCACAGGCCTCTGGGCTGTGACATGAGTTACTCCCTCGGGTGAACATCAATAGATCTGACTCTCAACCTCCACATGGTTGGCGCTGCACCAAGCTCGTAACTTCCTGGACCTGTGCTACCTTCTTCAATGCAAGGCAAACTCCTGGCACAGGGAAAGGCTAATCTCTTCCCTGCCCAACTGCAGGAGTAAATGTTGGGCTCAAATATGTAGATTATAAATGATTTTGGAAAGAGTTATTTACGGTCTTCGTGTTCCGAGGCTACGGAGTGTGTAGTGAGCTGTTTGATGGTGTGAGAGGCTGCTCCCAGTTCAGGCAAGCCTGAAGCTGATAAACTCTAACCCCAAGAAGTATTATTTTACAGACTGATGGCATTCCATTGGCAGCTTCAATTGTTCAAATTGGCTGAGCCACGAGGACAGTTTTAACATCTCAGGCAGCAGACACAGAGATTAACAGTCTCAGTGTGGCATATCTGTTCCCACGTGTGCTGCTGAGACAACTGCTAAAAACAAGTGTACATAATGTGAAATTGCAAATTTTTTTTTGTTTTCTGCTTGTTAAGGTCCTAGCAAGGTGGTCATGTTTAATCAGTCCAAGAGGCACGATCGATTGCAGTTCCTGCTCTCAAAATCATGGTCATGCTCTGTTCTGTCACTGAGCTTTCTACCACTGTTCTATCACTTTGGTATATTTTGTCATAAAGCCACAAGTAAGATCAGTACTGAGGGAAGTTCCCATAAAGAATCTCCCTATAACACTTCAACTGTGTTTGTGTAACCACTCAGCTGTGGTCAGTCTGTCACAGTTTAAAAGAATTTCAGCAGCACCTCTTTGGCATCTCAATCTCCTTGCAGGTGTCACTTCTCTCACTTCTTCAAGGAAATGGGATATTCTGGTCCAGTGGTCCCTCACCTGCCAAGCAAAGCCTCACCCTGCTCTGTGCAGAGACCTCTGCAATTTATATACCCAGTCTCAGAGCCTGGACCATGGACATCCAACATAGATTTGTGCCAGTAGAGGCAACAGACCCTGGGCTTTTTGCAGTACTCAAAACCCAGCCATTCACATCTTAATCAAAACAATGACATGAATTTTTTCTTGCTTGTTCTGAAGGATTCTTGGCCACAAGTCTCAGGGCTCCAAGTAGTCAAGAATCACACATTATTTATTCATGTGACTTCTCCTCAGATTCCAGGAATCCTTTCTGCTGTTGGCTTCTTTTGCCTCTGCTGTTGATAGAACAAAAAGAGTTCCTCTGTTCCCTGAGTTGTTTTTCTCTGGAATCCCTACCAAATGCCAGTGCTGCTGCACTTTTTTTCCCCCCAGCCATTTTCACTCTATCAAGTAGGAGTGAGTTTACTTCCATAGACAAGAAGTTAGTGAAAACAAAATTTTCCACGAATTGCCCAAAATTGCTCTCCTGAGCAGGATTCACTGAGCTGCAGCATTCCTTCGTGCTCAGCTGGACATGGACCCACAGATTCAAGAGATGTGTGCAGGCTCCTGAGTCACACAGCAGCACATGCTAATTGTAATATAGGAATCCTGCAGTGTGGATGAGTTTGCTCAGACATCTGGATATCTGTTAATGTAATCCAAGTCCCATATTTAGATTCTACATTTCAATTAAAAGTGAATTAGCATGTCTTTTATGCAAGGTTGCTCTTTAGAATAAGGGTTTGGTTTTTCTTTAAAGTGTTCAGCAGCTGCATTCCAAACCAGGCTGTCTCACAGTACATCTAAAGTGAGACAGGAGAGAGAGCCCTGAGGGGTAGAGAGCTGAGAGGCAGCTCCTGGTGTGTTCTGCTGGGGCTCACAGCAGTCCAGCCTCCAGAGACACAATCCCCCTGCAGTTTCCAGGACTGTTGGTTTCACTGTTTGAGCTCAAAAGAGACTTCTTTGGTTCCTATTAATTTGTTTGTTTGTTTGTTTGTTTGTTGTTTTGTTTTATGGCATTCCTTTACTCTCATGGGTTTTCCTGGTTCTCCAGGTTTGCTCATAGCACCAGGATCACATTCCTTCAACTGCAGGTTTTTCCAGGTCTGGCTGCTGCTTTTTCTAATAGGAGACTGGAAGCGTAAAGAAGCCAAGGTTCCATTCCCATAGAGCACCAAAGTAACATCTTTTTGAAAATTAAACTATTTCAATTCTCTTCCGAAATTGTTCAAAAGAAATTACCACCTGCAGAACATTTTGATGAGACATTGCTTTACTTCAGTTGCAGGGAAAAGAGAACACATTTCCAGTTCTCCAGCTCCTGCTGGCTTTGGGCAGCAGAGCTAACAGAAAATCCTCAGACTGTTCAGAGGTGCAGAGATGATTTTTGCCTGTGTTTTCTCCCCTAGTAGCAGTAGTAGTAACTTCATTTATTTTTAACTAGATACTGATACTTCATTGAATGCTGTACTCCAAAGCTCTCATTTCTATTCCTTTGTAAAAAAGGCTAGACTCTTGGTCTCTTTTTTCCCCCCCAGCAGTCTCCCTGACATTGAGGATCAGATTTAAGACCAGTTGAAGTCAATGGAGAGATTTTGATGCATTTTAATGGGCTTTGAGGCAGAGCCATGAAGGCTAGCTGAAACAACTGCTAGCATTTCAGGAAAACCACAGCTGAATTTGGCAGCATGTAATTAATTACTGAAATTCAATGTTGTGTTGCACAATACTTGGCTCTTCACAAGAGCAAGCAGGCACATTTTTAATATTTCTATACCCCAATGCAAGACGCATTTTAAAAGTCATTGCCATGAACCAGAAGAATGTCTTTCATTATGTTTAGACTTGACTGTGTTTGGTTTCTATCCCCATCAGAGGATAATGAAAACAGCTGGAGCCTAATTACTATAATTCAGAAATATTCACTGTCATATTCCTCCCTCGATATGCTCTGTCTTGTGGAAATGAGTTGCGTGGAGTTGAGAAGATCAAGAGCAGCTGTGTAGCAATCTCCTGACTTTTGAGATGGAAAATCCCTGGCCTCCTCTAGTTGAACGATCCTCCAAACCAGCAGACAGTCCCCTATTTGATAGAGTATTTAGCTCATCAAGCCACAAATATTTCCATTAAAAGTTACCTGTTCACTGTTAGCCCAAAGCTCTGAGCAGTCAGCAGCCTGACAGGGTATCGGTGTGATAATCTCTCCAACAAGCACGAGAAAGCTGCAATAACTTCAAGTCACTGACAAATTGTTCTGTAGTGGATTTAGCAACAGGGCTGGCTGAAGGACAGCACATGAGAGATCAGCAAATCTGGTTTGTGGTTTGCAAAATACAGAGCTGTACAATACTTTGGAGAGCAGCCTCCTCCTCTGCTGATTCTCAGTTTAGTCACTTGGCCAGCAATGTTTTGAGGCTTATGTGGAATACAGCAATCTTCTCCCAAAGCTTTCTTTGCTTCACTTTCACACTGATATTCTTACAGTTGGATGAATTTCACTAAAAAAATCATTTTACTCTTCACCGTCATGATGCTTGTGTGCTGAACACAGGATAATAAAACCATTTGTAATTTCCGTTTTAATGAGACAGAAAAGGAGGAAAGGGACAAAAATTGCTGTGATTTTGTATCTCCCTAGACATCTACTTTTATCTTTTAATTTTTTACTTTAGGGCAGACTCAGAATGATGCTTTTTATTTAATCTGTCGTCAAGTATTGAATGAATCATAGCTTCCCCTTATTGATCTGTTGTTTAATCTTATAAAATAAATAGTCATCCTTCCTCCTCAGAGCAAAATATTAATTAGTATGAGAGAAGAAAGCAAGATATAGCCTGAAACCTTATTGCTAGAGCAGCTTGCTGGCAGTGCTGTGGCCTTGCGTGTCCCAGTCCTGTCTCTTGAGATCCAGCCCCAACGCCTCTATTTTCACCTTTGGGCTTGTTTACTTTGTGGCAAACTGCAGTGAACCTGGGAGATGAGCTTTGTCAGGATCCAAAACAGATCAAAAAGCATGTTGTCTCCAAAAGGTAGGTGACCTCTGCCTGGGACCAGAGTCTGGCTGTGCCCAGTGCAGGGAAAGGCAGTGTCAGTATCCCGAGTGCCTCTGTGCTTGTACATATTTATATTCCTGTGTCAGCTTCCCTCTGCATCAGGCCAACTTCTAACGTGCTAGAGGAAGTGAAGTGCTGTGTAGAGCACGGCTGCAGATGAGAAAAGTGTCTTCTTAGCATGTGTGTGACATACCAGAGTAAGAAAAGCATCTAATTAAAACCCTGCTTGAACTTGGATCTTCTGTTCTTGCTCTCTTACCAGCGATGAATGTTTGAAAGGGTGTTTTTACCAGTACTTTGCAATGTAATTAATGTTTTCCTGACCTGCTTTCCATGTGTACCAGTATCACATCTCACCCTCAGTCCAGCAGAGAATTGCCGTCTGTCCCGACAACACAGAAATCTGGACTGGTTCATTGTTTCACTGAAAAAAATCACAAAGAACACCTTTACATTCCTCCTTAATGCAGTGCAATCTTTATTCAGTCTGACCTTTTCTTTATTATCTTACACCTTCCTCAACCTGTTTACCAACGTTTCAACCTCCTCATTAAATGTGAAGAATTGTGCAAGTGCTGAGGAAAGGCTATGAATATTGACAAACTCTTGAAACAACAGATCTGTTTCAAAGAGGAACAGGAACTGGTTTGCAGGCTCTGAGAATAGTGTGGGCTGGCAGTGCACATCCTGCTCTCACTTTAGGCTATCATGTCAAATTCCCAGCTAGTGAAATTTCATCACAAGGTGGTGGCTTGGAAAACATGAGACAAACTTGCCTCTCATCAAAGAGCAAGTGTTTTGTTTGCTTTGTGTTCTTTCCCCCTGAGAGCTATGAAGGAATGTACTGTCAGACTACACATGAAATGTGCATCTGTGAACCAGCTAAAAAGGAATCATGGAAGAAAACAGGAAAAAAGAAAATAGGATTAAGAAAAGAACTGTGGAAATCAGAGGGAAGCAAGTAAAACAAACCCAGGATGTAAGTGCAAGGATCTGCCTTTCTACTCACGTTCCTCATAACAAACTTCCTGGGCTTTGACCAGGAATGGGGTAAAACAAACCTGGTAAAATTATGGAGTAAAATACCACACACAAAAAAAGGGCTACTGTGATGTCAGGGCATCAGAGCACATTACAGCTGCTGCAGAAAGAAACACCACAACATGTGTTCCCGTTTGCTAATGAATAGGCAAAATTAACGAAGAACATGAGGGTTAATACAGGGTGGAGAAATGTAAATATGAAAGCAGCATGGAAGACAGAATAAGAGGCTTGGTTCCATGCTGGCTCTGAGTCAGGAGCTGCCCTAGACTGAGCTGGAAGCTGAGGAGTGTGAACAGGACACACAAGGATTTAGGTTTGTTTAAAAATTAAATCAATCCTGAGTGATGTAAGGCCTGTGAGGTGGATCTGTTCTGTGGTGCTGTTACAAGTCACTTCAGATTCCAAGGAAAAACGGTCCCAGTGGCTAATAATGAACCGGAAAAAAGAGTACAGAGAGCTCAGCCGAAGTGCCACTTGACAGGAGTGACATGGTGAACAGTTTAAAAGCCTCTGAATGGTTCTTGGAACCAGGAGCCCCACGCAACAAAGACACAGAAATTCCGTAAATATTTTATTCCGGAACATCGTGTTCCTCTACTGACATTAATAAATATATGGCAAATACACTTATTAAAGGTTAGGTGGAAAACTGTTCTGAGAAGGCATCCTTTGCAAATGTCATCCAGCCTCGTCGCGTTTCCAATTTGGGTGCAAGGTTTTTGTGTCATTTCGGCAGCAGCGTGAAAACACAGATGATTCATGCATAGAGAGTTATTTCAGAAAAATGCAGATGGCATTTTAGACAGGAAAAGGTATTTTGATTATTTACGATTTTGGGGAAAATTGAGTTGGAAATCAGCATCCAAACAAAGGGATTGGAGTCTACTTTTGAGTTTTGTGGCTTTGCTTGGAAAAAAAGATTTTATCTGATGAGAATATGAAAAGCTCAGAGCTCCTAAGAAAATTAGACTATGAAACAGTGGATTCAGAGCAGTTAGTGAGAACCATTACAATTCATTGCTTGACTTTTCTCTCCCTCTTTTTGTCTCTTGAATCATTTAAAGGAAACTTCTTTGAACATGGCGCATTGAGATCAATCGATGAAATCTGATTGTCCTTTTGCTCCATTGGTTGCCAGTGGAAACGAGCACATTTAAAAAGAGCCTGCTCTCACTCTTTGCAGTCCGTCTGACAAAGGCCAGCAGTGCTGATATACATTCAAAACGAAAATTGGCCAGCTGTTGCCATTTTGCTGATGAACAGTTTCTCTATGACATGTTTTTCTGTCATAATCTTGGAAAACACCAGGTTATTCCAGCCAGATTTTAAATTGCCTAGGGGATTTATTTTGTAATTGTCCCACCGGTTAGAAACCCAGGTGATGGGATAGACCCAGGTGCTTCTTTGCAAATGGTTTATGGAACTGGATTGCAATTGAAACAACGAACAACTCTCACAACTTTTCCTTTGGAATCTTGTCATAGTAGCCAAATATTGACAAAACAAATATTTTCCCAAATTCACTATATTCTTTAATCTTCTATAAGATGGTTAGAATAATCCTTTAGAACCATGAACTATTTGCCATTGTAAATGGGGATTTTTGTGAGACAGTCTTGATTTGAGTTGAATTCTTGTGTAACCCTGTGTTCAGCTATCAGAGTAGAAATTAACAGGTTTGAGGACTGGAGGAGGAGCAGGAGGACAACCAAGAGCTGGTCTGCTCTTGCCTACCCTGGTATTCCCCTAATGCCACTGTGGCTCCCCTTTGTAACTTGTGTAAGGCCTGGACACACAGAACCACCAAAGTACAGCCATTGCTTCAGGTCCCATTGCTGAGCCTTCCCCCCTGCTGGAGGACAGGACCATGTTATCACTAAATTATCACCAGCTTATTCAATTACAAGTTGGTGAGGCTCCTGCTGCAGCAGTTGAATTTGAACCAGAGCCTCTGGGAGAGGGACATGGACAGAAAACATACAGGCTCTTAATATTTAGCTGAATCTATTTATTGAAGGAGGCTCTACTAAGTATCTGGAGGAAGTGCCTTAAATTTCCCTTCAAGTACTAAACTTAAATTGCCAGGGAGTAGCCTGGGAGAATATTTCAGGTCTGGGTGGCTTTCATCTTTTAGTCAGAGTACAAAATTTTATGGGCTACAGATACTTTGTACTGTAATTTCTGTTAGGTGAGAGCCCAGATTTCTGTCAAAATTTCTCTGAAAAATGTCAACAAGCACTTTTTACTTCTCTATCAGTCGACAGCCCTCTCCAAGATCACTCCTTGCCATGTCAGCTGGACTTGGAAGAGAATTTGATCTAGTCTCTTTTATGAAACAAAACTATCAGTCGACAATTAGAGGACAGCTGGGCTTTGCTACTTGTGTTTGTCACTTGGCATTGGGCACTGCAAGCCCCAAGGTAGCCCAGCTGCTGCTTTGGTCATGCAGTGTGGTCTGGGCAGCATTGCCACTTTCTGAGAAGAGCAGCAGTCTGGACAGGATGAATCTATTTAATTTCATATGGGACTTAATGTGCTCATTGATCGAAAATACCGATGTTTTTGCAGATGGCTACATGGCATTTCTTCTTCTTCCTTGGCATTGCTGGTGTGATTTTCTTGTTCCTTTCAGAGGCTTGCAGTGACCTGCTTGAGCTGAGGGTTGGTGTTGGGAGGAGTCTGCTCACCAGTGAAACACTTGGCAGCTGTCTGAGGGTACAGCCCGTGAGCTGCAGGCACAGAACAGCAAACAGGAGAGGAGATCTCAGCACAGCTCTGCTGACCTCAGCAAGGCTTTGTGAGGTTGCAGCAGGCAGTGACTGGCCTGGAGTTTGGTTATCATGAGTACAGAGCAGTTGCTGCTCAGAGGAACAGAGTCATTATCTGAACAGTGCTGTGGGTCTGTAGGCATGACAGCACCAGGGAATATTAAAGTTAATTGAGGAACACGAACTTGGAGAGTAAACTCAGTGTCCCAGCTCCTGTAGGAGCATGATTTACTCCTTGTGGCAATAGATCTATTTATGTGGGTGGGCACAGAGCGTACCTGGTGGCCATCATCTTGAGAGGAGGTTGCCAGGAGGGTGGGCAGGCGTAGCTGCGAGGGCAAAGGAGCCACTTCCCCCCATCACTCCTTTTCTGGTGTTACAGGTGTCCTTTCTTTTGTAGCACTGAAAAAAACGTAGGGAGGAATGGGAAAAAGAGAGGATGCTCCTCTCTCATCCTCTGTTCCATAAGACCATCTAACAAAACACTGTTGGAAACCCCTGGCTGAGGGCTCAAATCTCACCAGAACACTTGGGCTTTTATTTGGACTGCTACATTGATGAGGTCCTAGTCATCAAGATCATCTTGTTCCACCCCTTGCCGTAGGCAGGGACACCTTCCACTATCCCAGGCTGCTCCAAG
The DNA here is from genome assembly GCA_013398015.1 of Oreocharis arfaki. Lineage (NCBI taxonomy): Eukaryota > Metazoa > Chordata > Aves > Passeriformes > Paramythiidae > Oreocharis > Oreocharis arfaki. Next base: position 17,854 of record VZRR01002766.1, on the reverse strand, counting down.
CCCCGTCCAACCAGGCCTGGAACACTTCCAGGGATGGGGCATCCACAGTTTCCCTGGGCAACCTGTCCCAGTGCCTCACTACTCTCTGAGTAAAGAATTTCTTCCCAACATCTGATCCAAATCTCTCCTCTTTTACTTAAAAAATGCTTCCCCTTTTCCTGTCATTACCTGACCACGGAAGAAGTTGCTCTCCTTCTTTTTTGCAGCTTCTTCTTGTTTATATTATTTCAGCTCTGAACAGCAGCAACTCCCATGCATTTTAAGTCTTTCAAGTCTGTTTTGTGAGTAGCAAATTCACGAGGCTGGAGGGTTTTGTGAGAGCGTGGGGAGGAGAGAAATCACTTGTGAATTCCAATTGAACTTAGGAAACAGATTCTGCCAGAGGGGAAGAGAAGGAGAAGGAATGTTAAAAACATGTCTTTCCTCAGCATTTTGAAAAAGCTTCACTCCAAAGTTGTCCCCATAGTTAATTTTCATGTTGCTGTGCTTTTTTCTCTAACAGCAACCTTTGCTTTTCATACTGACATATTTTGATGTTAGAAGAAAAGCTGAAGTAACCCCAGCACAGCCCGGAATGAAATTTTTGTAGATTCTTGTTTTACTTGAGCCAAACCCCTCCTTTTTTTTCGGTAAAATTCATCCTAAGCCAAGCTTGTAGAAGATTTAAAAAAAATTTTTTTACGTCAAAACTGATTATTTATGGAGTGAGCAGGAGTAGGTGTGTGATAGATGAAAAGTCAAAGGGCCTACTTTTGTAATACTAATAAAAACATTGCGCATGTTTTATGTTGCAGAGCTTTTTTTTTGGCTAACTATGGATCCATTTGAGTCCTTCACACAGTTTGAACTCCCCTCTGGGGTGACATTCAAGAAATAAATTCCATGGGTAGGAAAAATCACGCGGTTTTTTAACAACTGGTGCTGAAACAAAACAAAAACCAAACTGGAGTGCTAAACTGAATTTGAACAATTTTCATTGCTGTTTCAGGTAAGTTGCATTGTTAACAAGAAATGGTGCTGAAGTATAGGTCACACACACAGTGTGCTGTCACCTGCAGGAACATTTCCATGATTATCCCTCGATGTGGGAGTAGGTCCCTCTCTTAGCTCATAAGGATATAGAATTCTTGCCTTCCCTCACCTTAAAATAAAATCTGCATAATTCCTCAGCTGTGTGGTGATTTCTCTTTATGCTGGGAGAAGTTACAGATGGAGCAGAAGCAGAGGCACACAGAGAAGAGACAGTCTGATGGGAGAAGTGTCTTAATTCTGTGTGTTGCTGCCTGATTTAAATAGCACCAGGAGTGAGGCATGCTTTTACCCAGTACAATGAACACACTCAGTGCTCTTGAATTCTTTCTGTCTAGCTTTCAAACGTGTCAATATTTGTTCCAGCAGCAGTCTTTTGTTTAGGAAATGCTCAGCTGCTGTCCCTGTAGCTTAAATTAATCTCACTCCTGAGCCTTTGTCGTCACAGACCCATTTATTCCAGGCTCAATCTGAATTTCGTGTTCTGGTAACCCAGGGATGTAGCATGTGGCTCATGGACATCTCTGCTGATGGCTTTAAATAGAAGTAAAAATTCTTAGCAAGATGCACAATCAAATCCCAGGCAAGGAAGAAGGGCATGTGCATCAGACAGTGATGCAAGGTTTAACTCTTAATGCATGCACGGGTTTATACTCCCCTCAGTGCCACAGGAGTGTATTTTCCTCAGGAAAGGGGAACTTTCTCTGGCTAATTGGATGCTGTGTATGGCACAAGCAGCCTCAATCATAACTTAAACCTGTAAACCCTTAGTGAGGAGCAGGATATCTTCTAGAAGGGCAATCTGCCCTTAAATCTTATAACCTTTAGAAAGACTTTGAGCAACAAAAAGCCCATATTCTCAGAAAATTTTCCCAATGCCCAATAAACTTCATAGGCGATGTTTTGTGCCTTAATTTTAGCTTTAATTTATCCAGCTCCAGCTTTGGGCTGCAGGCCTCATTATGCCTTTTGCTGATTGATAGTCCCTCCATTAGCAGATGTTCTCATGTCTGTACGAATTAGAACATCTTCACCTTTTAACCTCCTCTTGCATGCACTCATATTGAGGTCCTTTGAGTCTTTCCTGATAACAGTGAATTCTAGGAAAAGCAGCTGCAGAGTATTTGGTTTTCTGGCACTTTTTAGATGGTATCAAGAAACAGAAAGAGCAAATAGCCCTGCAAGCAGCCAGCACCCAGCCACAGTGCTACCCATGGCAGGAGTGGGGCAGGCACAGCCAACAGCCTGGTCCAACAGGGTTTTCCTGGCTGTTTGAAGGAGATGGGTACTCTGGGAAGGACAGGCTGCCTTGGGAGCTGACTGTGCACCTCTAGAAATGGGGCAGTTTGGGTCTGAGCAGTGGGGCCATGCAGAAGGTGAGGACAGGGCTGGGAAAACATTGGTGTCAGAGACTGCAGCTGATCCATCAACAAGACCCATGAGAGCTGTCACTAAACTGTGCTGTGGCTCTGCTGCTGCTGAGGCTGGATCATTTGCCATCAAACATTGCTCTCCCTCAAGATGATATTCCTCTGCATGGATGCCAGAGGCTCATGTTAAACCTCTGGCAGCTGGAAGCCACCAGAGCCTTCTCTGGCTGCTCTGCGGTAGCTGTGCAGGCATGAGGCCTTGCTTGGTGACTGCCATGCAATCCTCCCTCTCTCTCTCTCTGCTTCCTCCAAGCACTACCTATTCATACCACAAGGTCAAAGCTGGTCCACAAGACAGTTTTGCATTTGACAAGTGGTAATTTGGGATCCGTGGCCATTTCTGCCCCCACACTCTAAGCCAAGGCTGTAGGAAGCCTGGTGTGTGTGCAGGGGTCTCTGCTTTTCTGTCCCTCTGGGATACAAGTCATTGCTTCATTCTCTGCTGCTGCTCTGTTGGTACAAACCTCTCCCTTGTGACTTCCACACATTTTATAAAACAACTGAATAAACCTTTCCCTGGAGATGGTGTGACAGCCTCTTACTCTCTCAGGTATGTGTCATCTACATTTGAGCTTGCTTTCTGCAGTATATTGCTTTTGTGTGTATTCTGGTTTTTTTAACCCAAGTGCCATGCGTAAAACATTAAATGCTTTACAAAAGCTTATATGCATTAACACCCATTTCTTCATCAACCACATTTATAACTCATGAAAAACATCAAATGTGTTTGTGTGTGAATGCTCATAACTGTAAATATTTCTGCTCAAGACAAAGCACATGGGGATGATTAGAAATGCCAGGCTCAAAGGGTGGGGGGCAAAGCAGATATAATGTGTTAGAAAGAGTTAACATGCTTCCTTAGAAAATACTCCCAGGCCTTGTGATTGCCTTGGATCTACATTTGCATAACAATCACCTTGTCTAACTACTTTGCAATAATTTGTGTAGATGAAAGGGTAATTTTCATTTCAGTGTTCTCCATTTGATTTAATTTCTATGGATGTCAATAGGATTATATTTTTTAAATGCAAATGATTTTGAGTGTAATCCACTCCCTCTTTTTATTTACTTCTCTATTTGTTTTTATTAATTTTACTCAAGGACACTTTAAATACTTAGTCATATTTTTGTGGAAATGAACATCCCTTTTATACCTGATTGTACTCATTAAAGCTAATAGTTATACAGGGCAGCCAGGGCTTAAAAGGCAAAGTGGTGACAGGCTAATGTGTAAAGTATAAAAAAAAAAAAATCACCCAGTGTAGCAATCCCTGAACTTCAGATCAAACCCTTCAAAGGATTTCTATTGATTGTTCAAGGCAGTATATTGGTAAATCTGATTCCCATCTTACGGGACAAGAATTTTTCAGTGGGACACTGCTGTGTGATTTGTGATGTGTGCTCTGTGCTCATTCTCTGCAAATTGTGGATTGTCTCATCAACCTTTGTGAAGGCACAAAGGTGCCTTTGCATGAACAAAGGTTGGTGCAGAGTCTGGTTGGTGTTGATCCCAGCATGGTACCAGTGGGAGGACAGCAGATCTGCATGGTTGGTTATTCCCTCTGCAATTATAACCAGTCCTTGCTGTGCTGCACAGCCCGGGTGTAGATAATGCCTTGGAGGAAAAATAAATGTTTGTTATCTGGCAAAAGGGTCTGAAAAGCCTTCCTCAAAGTTCCACTTATTCCTGGGTGCTTATGGGCTGGGAAGAGATGGGAGGAAAGAAGAATTAGAAATTACTGTGTGTCATGCACACAATAAAAGGGTTTTTCTGTTTCTTATTTGTCTCATAAACAGGTGGAACTTTACTCCCTGCAGATGTAGTTGTTCTGTATTGCCTCTATTTTGCAGACTGCTTGCTCTGGGAAGCTTATAAGATCATATTTATTTACCTGTGCTGTGATTCAGTCACGTGGAACCAGATTTCAAGGCGGTGAATATTGCCATGGCCTCACTGAATCTCTGCTGAGAAACAGAGGTTGCATTGAGCCCGTGCTGAATTTTTAACTGAGACCTCACCTCCTTCTCCATTCCCATGTGTGGAGAGCGAAACAAGCAGAGCGTCAATAAGCTCAGCCAAGAGCCAGAGTCACTCTGCTCACAGCTGGGAGTTGTGCCTAAAAGGCTCTTTCTCCACCACCACTAATTGCCACAGGTATGACTGAAGCAACCACTCACCAGAGGGACTCAACAACGGAGCCGGCTGTTAGGATGTGGCTGGGATTTTGCACCCGTTGGAGCTTGGTAGAAAAGGATAATTTCTGAGGATGAGTCATCTGGCTGCCACTTACTGAAAAATACGTGTGTGTGTGGGATGTTGCAAAAATTAGCTTGACCCATTGGGTAGCAGGAGAATGTGCACAGGGAAAAGATAAAAAACCATGCGAACGCTCTGAAATGTGGGCCATAGGGGCAAACAGTCTGGTTGAATAAGCTCTTCCTGGGATCCAGTGAGCTGTTAATACAATCTTCTAAATTTGGGTCTGGAGACCTTTACCAGAACTGTGGGCACCCTGGGTTTTTTTTGGCTTTGCAAACACCCACATGTTTTCTGCCAAAATCAGAAAGGCACAGGGGACGGTGTCAGAGCCACGGTCTGTCCGCCTCCAGCCCCTGGGACTCTGTAGCGGCTCAGAGATGCAGTGGTTTGAGAGCAGCCAACCCCACTTACTAATAATTTTTGGTTTTCTCTATGTTATTTTTAAATCAGACCAGTTCCACAACCCAGCTCACTGGACAGCTGCCCAAACACTTCCAGCAGCTGACCTGAGGGGCAGGAATATTGCTGTAACTGGGAGCTATACCAGCTGGATCTGCTATTTGAAGGAATTCTGCATTTCCAGAGAAAACAACCTCTGAACTCTAATGGCAGCTGTGACATTACAACTGGTTGGATGGCTAGCTTAGCACAGGCTTTTGGAAATTTTGACCTGGTCATGATCATAATATGAAAAGAAGAAAAGTGTCTCCTGCTTCTAACAGAGTTGAGCACAGGGCCAGAGCTGGGAGGCTGTGAAGGATGGGAGTGTTTGACACCAAGCTGGATGGGGCTCTGGCCAACCTGGTCTAGCGGAAGGTGTTTCTGGGTCCTGCCCATAGCAGGGGGTTGGAATGAGGTGATCTTTAAGTCCTTTTGAGCACAAACCATTATTCCACTCTTCTGTCAAGCTGTAGGTTTGTCCTGCAGTCACCATGAGCTGGCAAGGGGATTGAAAGTAAAAAAGGAAGGTGATTTCCAAATGTCCAGAACTCAAGTGCTGAGTCAGTCAAATTCCTCTCCACTGACAGGTCTGGGAATGTCAGAATGTGTAACCTTTAGCAAAGCACATGTGTTTGAAAGGTTGGGTACTGTTGGTTTACTGTTTGAGCAGGCTTATGAGAGAATCTGGAGTGCCGGCTTCCCAGGCAAAGTCACTCCTGTACGTCCTCAGAATGAAGCACTAATAAATCCTTGTTCCTTTAGTACTTCAGAACAGAATATTCTGTGATTAATGGTTGCAGGGGTGAGTGCCTGAAGCACTCTGTATGTTTAAAAGACCTTAAAATACCTCTTTCTCTCTTGGGGTTCAAGCAAAGGTATAATAAGGACAACACAGGAATTTCTGACTTCTAATGCTGCTCTCCTCAATTGGCCTCAATCTGATGTTTTAATAGACTGATAGCACAAATAAATCCTCCCTAACAGAGATATTGGAGAATGTACCTCTGTCTGGGGTTATGAACTTTGCTAACACATATGTTAAGGCAGTTATATTCAGGCTTTTGCAGTGTGACTATTATTCTGGAAACAGTTTAAGTTGAGAAACTAATTGCTGCAATATTAACTTTCCAGTCATCCAGTAAATGAAATAATCCTAATGCTGTTATGAATAGTTTTAAATTACAAATTATTTTAAATTTCAATAAGTTGCCTAATTTGAAAGCTGTGGCTCTGCTGGGAAATGTGTGACTCTCATGTAGACAGCACTTGAACAAATACGTCAATGATGCAGTTATTATTTGGAGAAGGAAGAAATTCTTTTAAACTTATTTTGTGTTTCCCCCAGTAGCATTAATAGCTATTAGCACTAACCAGGCAAACGAAATCAATATCGTTTCCAGATCATATGCCTGGAGCTTTCAAAAATATCAAGTTTCTTTTCATCTGAGATTTAGCAGCTGATCTTTTAAAGATGAATAATAGATGCAAGATACTCTTAATTATTAAACGATGACTTAATAGAGTTACTGGAGGACAAATGATAAGTGATCATTTTATGAAGAAATGAACACTGTCATTGATTTTGGATGAGGCTCACGGTGATTTATTGCAGTGCTAACATTGGTGAATAACTGTCCAGCTCAACATGGATCCAGGGCTGCCTTCTACTGCTTTTTTCCGAGGGAGTGAAATTACAAGCCAAAAATGCTGAGCTTATTCACATCTTTGGTATCCTAATGAGTTGGAGAAGCTCTGACTCTCTGGCTAATGTGTTTATTCTGTGGCATTCAGCTGCTTTGGAGAACTCTCTACAGCAACATGAGATTGAAGGTGTTTATGAGAAGTTCCCCTAAAAGGACCCCAGCAGCAGAGTCTGAGATTCTGCTATGGGATTTTATAGCAAGAATTTTCAAAGTGAAAAAAGGCAAGATTTGCAGGTTAGAATGAGTGAACAAATGATCAAAGCTTCTGAGGGTCTCTTCAGTTACCGGTTCTCTGTTTTTTCTTAAGCATCACAAGCTTACTGCTTCAGGCAGAATGAATTAACTAATGAAGACAAGAGAAAATTGCTGAGGAAGGGATGGAGAACAAAAACTTGTTAACATTTAATTACTAGATATCTGTATTCCATGTAATATCTGTTATGCTGATCAATTTTCAACATCCACACTTTATTTTATTCTAATTTTGCAGAAATGCCTGGTATGTAGGTCTATACTCTCCTGTTTGGAAGTTCAAGCTGCATCATTAGCAGTACCCAGGAGTAATTTTTTTTGTTTTGTTTTGTTTTTTTTTTTTTTTTTTCTGTAGAGTAAAGAAGGCAGGAATTCATCAGACAGGATGCCGGCCAAAAACGTGCCATGTTTTAACTGCATGGCTTTGGTTTTTATGCCCATTTCCTGGTGGATAACTTCATGGGTTAAGTGTAGCAAGCAAACTATGTGGTAGAACTTGAGGAAGCAGGAACTAGGAAGAAATCCATAAAGTTGTCAATCAGGTGGTCAGCTTAAAACCCAAAGTTGCAGAGTTAAAAGGTGGCATGTTTTTGGCAGCTTGTTTTGGATAAGGATGAATAAAACCCAGAGAAATCTGTGGGAGAAAAACCCATGGAACAAAACTCTCAGGATTAAACCATTGCCTTATAGGAACCTGGAATGTTGACTGCTGCAAGGTCTCCACAGGGAAGGCATCAACACATCCTGTTTCTCTTCCCCTTTTCCTTCTCCCAACAGTCACTACCAGAGATAGGCAGCTGGAGGAGGTACATTCACCTAGTGCTGAAAGTCTTCTATGACACAATTTAAATTAATTTAATCACAAACTTAGCTTGTGACTCCAATAATCACAACTACTATTAAAGGGGAAAGAACAGGAATATTTTGTCAGTGTTGGCTTGTCATTACCTTGCCACACCTCATTCGATAGTCACAATTTGCCTCCTCAACCTGCTGTTATGGAGCTATTTCTCTCCGCCCATATTAAAATCTTGGAAGTCTCATTTATATACCTGAATCATATTCCTAACGAGGCATGAGCTCAAATTATGGAAGTATTGACAGCATGTGTGATTCATGCTTTATATATGGCTTATGAATAATAATTCATATATTCCATTAACTGCATTATTCTTCATGCTCCTTCTCATGAACTTTTTTTGACTCATCACTGTGCCTCTTTGCCAGCCAAAATTATCTGTGTCACTTATTTTTCAGCTGCTTGTATTTTTTCTTCTTTTCAAAGTGTGTGGATATTGTAACTCTGTATGTGTAGTAACTGTGTATACATAGATAACATCTGAACACAATAATGAGGCATCATAATTTTAGGCAGAAACATCAAGCTTTCAACACCAAACTTTTATTGACTTGTAAAATTCAGCAGCTGTTTGAGTGTTGGAGTCGGAGGGGGTTCCTGTGACAGATTATGTTACTTTGGGATTAGAAAACCTGGCAAACATCTGGTTAACAAATGAGTTCCACAGCAGAGTTCATTATTCAGCATCTTTTTATCTCTATCACTAATGGTAACTTTACTATGAGAGATTCCCAGTGCCAGCACCAGTTGGTGGTTTTAATGGGGAGCCGAGAACAACGTGGTGAGAAGGTCATAAAGGACATGAGTTTTGAGACAGCTGCTGTGGTGAGGGAAATCTAAGATATCCATCTATGTGACCAGGATCTGGTAATTCTGTTTTTTATGGAACAACTTACTAGATGTCTGGGATAACGAGGATCCTAAGCTGTTTATGTGACAGAAGATCACTGAAGACTCCAAACACCTCACGCTGTATGAGGACAGTGGAGACCACATTGTGCCTGCCTGGTGTCAATAACACCCTACAAGCAGCTTGAGCCTCCCCTCACGAGTCTTACGACAAGATAACTCCTTCTTTGGCTGGAGATAATGTCTTGTGTTTCCAGCTGAATAATTTTAGACTCCCCAGTTGGATAATAGCCACACATTCAGACTCTGGGAGCCACTGAGCTGCAGCCCTTTGTGGCAGCCAGTTTAGGCTGTTTCCAGCTATGCTCTCTGGGGTGATGGTGGCTGTAAACAGCAAGGCTGTGGCCCTGTTACACGACTTGGGAGACTCTGTCTTGGTGTAGTGAAAAGTAAAGCAATCAACACATCTTCTTCTGCCCCCTCCTTCGCACCAAACACACTCCTCTGCTGAGCCTTCTAGACCTCTCTCTTCTCTTTGTGGACAAGGTGTTTGATAACCTGGTGCATACAAACTGCTCCAACAGCTTAGATGTGCCTTTTCCCATGGCAAGGATGTGCAGCTGTCCCAGCCTTTGTGTTTCAGGCTCTCAGAGTTTTGTTCCCCTTTAACAAATGAGCAAATGCTTGTGAATGTCTCCTCCAAGCCCCACTGACATGAAGCATGTTTTTCAGCTGGTCACAGCTCCTGTGATCTCTTTGATAATCATGCTTCTTCCTCACTGCTTTTGCAGCATTTTGGTAGCCTTTGAGCACTGTGTAATTTCAGTGATGTAAAATGAATCTGTGTACAGCAACTAAGCTGCTAGACTGGATAAAGTCAACTCATGCTGAACGTGGCAGCGAAAGAAAAGAACAACAAAGTGCAAAAAGCATTTCAAGTGGGTTAAAAATTGCTTGATTATGAATTATAGACTGCTTTTGCTGTTCTGATAATGGGGCACTGTCTGCTGTGATTCATCATCATCAAGCAGCATTAACTTCAGAGAGCAACGGGACAGAAGGGAAACTGCTCCCTTGGTAATGAGGTGTTCTGCGTGGGCAAGCACTGTGGCTTTACTAAATTATTGCATTCTGCTCATTCAGATCTGACCTTCTCAGCCCTTTTGAGCTTGAAGTTATATGCTGTACAGAAAAAAGCGAGTTAAAGAGTGTCTGAGTAATAGGGGCAAGGGTGTTAATCAGAGTATATAATCCTGAGACATATTAACAGGTTTTAAAGAAATTTGGTTTAACAGAACAAAAAAAACCCCAGAACTAACAAAACCCCATTTGACAAGGGATTGATAAATTTGGGTTCCAAACCATTCAATAGATGAATTTAGCTGCTTTTTAACTACCTTCTCTCAGTGTCACATTTGACAGACCCCAGGGAGATATATCTCACTAGAATGAATTCAGCCCTTGTGAATACCTACCTCTGCCACAAAATATCATACTGTATTAGTTGAGATCTATTCTGGCAGAAAACTCTCTCATTATGAATCCTGAACACTGAGAGGTATTACAGTTTATAAGTTCTTTTTGGGTAAGTGTGTATGTTCAAATTCAATCAGGTTGACATGCCACAACGTACCATTTAATTTAAATTGAATTAATCAAGAGCCCCCTCATTTTAATCTTGTCTTGGTAAAATCCTTGGCCTGTGGAACTCAAGAGCAAGACTCCTGGACATGATGGTAAGATGACACCATGACACCAGCTCTTTTACAAAATTAATGCAGCAAAATAAATTACTTCTTTCCTCACTTATCATCCTTCATGTTTGGAACTGCTGCCATTTGGACAAACATCCTCCATGTTCTGTTTTCATTTATAGATCAAAGTTATTGCAGAGATTTGTAATGGGGGGTTGAGACCTCTCTCTAATTATTTCTGTAAGAAATGGTAAGAGCTGTTAGTGTTTTGCAATGCCCAGATCTAGAGTGCTGTGGTTTTACTCGGAAATTTCATTTTGTTTCAAGGGAAAAGTTGCTATTTTCTTGATGTGGCTGGGAAATTCAATTCATGTGGCCAACTCTCAAAGCTCTTTTTCCTCAGATGTGCGTTTTTACTTTAAGTTAACTGGTCAGTTCTAGTGATGGATGTTGAGGACAGACTTGGGCTCACAGAGGGCAATTCTAACCTTGCTGGAGCTGGAGTTTACCATTTATTGGTAAATAAACAGACAGAACTTTGTGTAATGACCTGAACAAGTATATTAAGAGAGCTGGACAGTGACAAAAGATCTTGGAAAAACTGAATTCAGCTTCACTTATTCTTAGGACTTAATTTCAACCATGGAGAGGTCTGCATTGAATGATTTAAACATCCCATGGTCTTTTGTCCATGAGGTCTCTAGGGTCTATTATATCAGCTTATAATTTCCATTCTGCCTCAGGTCAAGTGCAGATTTCTATAGTACTTGGAGAACTAACAGTGGGAAAGACTTGTCTCCAGATTAACCAGAGCTGGTCCCACACTAGAGATTGTTGTTTTATATAAGTGAAACTAAGCCTGTGGTACTTTCTCATTTCCACTTTTCAGTGCGCTTTGGTTATTTATGACTTTGTGCCTGAAATTTTGCTATACCTTTGTAAATTGCCAAAGAAATATTTGAAAGGTTACTTTTCCCATTGAGTAAAAGCAGTCATAACTAAGATGTTTATTTAGCTTGTTAACATCTGGATTTTTTTTTTATCGGCCTTTTGTACAATTTTCATTTCATTCTGGCAGTGTGTGTTGCACAGTCTACAGATCCACAGGATTATAGCTGGGCATTCTGTAAACAATAAATTTCTTTTAATGGGAACATATTATTTTTTAAATATGCTTTTGGAGATAAAAGGAAAATTCTCTGAATGTAAATTTGGCTCTGCTGAATAGTCATTTGAAAAGAGTGACTGGAAAGTGACATGTGTACCCTTTTTAACTTGTATAACATTGAAAGCCTTAGAAATTTTACCATCATTCACGTTAACACATCAAAGTATTGCTGGTTGAACTCAAATCTCTCTGAAATGCTAATCCACACCCTTAACTGTAGTGAAATGAACATACAGATGGTTCTTCTAATTACTTGGAGAAAGAAAAGGGGATGATTTCCTTTAATGATTTCCCCTTCTTTCCTGACTGAAAGCTGTTCCAGCTCTTCCCTCCAGCTAATTTGACGATTAAAAGATGCCTTTGTCTTGCTTTCAGCTATTGAGGCTTCATCACAATTTGTTAAAACTTTCTGTCATGAAGCGAGGTGTGAACCCAGGGCTGTGTGGGTTTGGTTCAGAGGTCATGTGAAGGGGAATTATAGCCTTGAGTATTTAAAGCCAGAATGCAGGGGGGGTTGTTGTTGCACCGATGGCAAAGATGGAGTTTTCAGATCAAAATAGGATCTTGAGTCTGAGAGGGAGAAAGTTATTGATTGAGGAACACACCCCAGGTATTCATACTCCAGACTCATGGCAACTCCATTTTCCCAAGGATACAAATGGAGGGATTTGAAACACATACCTAGAGCTGTTGGCTTCCCTGCAGCTTTGTAGGGTAATGTGCTTCGGGGGAACTGGAGAAAAAATGGTCTAAGTATAATTTCAAAGCTCCTACTTTTCAGTATAAATTAGAATAAAAGTTGAGATTTTATAAACTCTAACCCGAAAAATAAGATCTACACACCAGCTGCTGTGAGCACTGATCTATTGGTTTACTACTCCTCTTGATTTCTTCTGGCTCGAGATTTGGCTGCAAGCAGGAGCCCTTTCACTGTTTTCCAAAGGTTCCGACCCACAGCCTTGCAGAAGAACTCTGTATCAATGGCTGTGTCATCCTGCAACTCCTCCAAGTGTTTCACTTCACTCAACATGGAATCAAACTGCTGCTGTTTCTTCAGGAATCAACAGAGCAAAATGAGTTACCATTTGATGGCCTGTTTGCCTAAATATTCTAGAAGCTCTTGCATATTTTTCAATTAAAATACTCAATGGGAACAACAACAAAGAAGGAAAAGTTTAAATAAATACAGGTACTCCGGTCCTTCTGAGCTTTTAAATATATGTCTTATATAATCACATCCCCCCATCCACAATGCTTTCTTTACTGTTTTTGAGGTACACCACTTCTCTCCAAGCTTTCAAAAGAATGGGAATAATATTTCAGTGCTCAGAAAGAGTAATTGAGAGGCAAGAATTCAATGGGGCTTTTTTTCCTAATTAATTTTCTAATAGACAGAATATTGTATAATATTTTTGCTGAGTAAAACTCTAACCAGGCTCAAAAGCTCTTTTTCCTACTAGAACAAAAATAGGAACCATTACTGATATAGAAAAGAGTTTTGGCCTTTTTGAAAGCACAATATTATAGGCATCTTCAGAAGAGGCTTTGGAGTAGTTTGTTGCCTAGAGCTGTGTATTTTGATCTTGTCTGCTTAAATCTAGGCTTTAGAATGTTGGAAAAGAGCATGGAGAAAGGGAGAATGGTGAGTTAGAAATTCTTGCCTTCTTGTTCCTACTGAGTGATGACATCTCACACAGTAGTGGGGAAAGGTGGTTTGCCTACATAAGATATCAGCAGATCTTGATTCCCTTGTCAGTTCTACCAGCAATATCTGTCCTGCTCCAGGGTAAAAATTATCCAGCCTCAGTTTCATCCTCCCTGGGGTGGAGATGACAGTGATCTTTGCTTGGTGTCAGAAAGACCTGTTCATTCTCATGTTTAAAATGCTGTGAGCTTCTGGGCTTGTTACACTTGCAGTGATTAAGTTGTCTTCTGTTCGGGCAGGTCTTGCCTTGTTCAACTGCGAGTCCCTCTGAGCACCTGGAGAACTGCTAGAGCAATAGGGTTAAAATAATAAATGAGTCCTATATGGCATATATCAGCTCACTTCTGTGGGACTTTTTCAGATTACTCTAGTTAGGATATGGCTCTCATGATTCACTACTACTGGGAATGAAATAACTGGAGCAACACTTATGTTTCTTAATAGGAAAAATTTATTTTCCTGCAGTGATGAAACAAAATATATGTAAAGTGATGTAAGAATTGTAAACATCTGGGGCATGCTGCACCTCATGGATTTCAGCCAAGCTCTCCTCCATTAGTTATTCTGACATTACAGTGCTCAACTGTAAGCTTTTAGCAAAAAAAAAGCAAAAAAAAAAATCCAGGTTAAGGCTCCCACATGCTTTGTTTGATGAGTATGAGTTTGCTATAATTCACCATCATCAGAGGGTGGTCACATCCCGCCCTGAAGTGGACGACCATGGATAACAAACATTTGGAAATCTTGCAAAGTAAAACAGAATTGCTCTGTAGAATAAAAATGTCTGTGGAAAAATGGATAAATTATGGGCTAGATATTTACTGTAGAAACTGCGTGTTGAAGTCTTCTAAATGATGGGAGTTCAATCAGCGCATTCAGTCGAAAACAAGAGTGTTCATAAAATGAGAGCTAACCCGTGACTCTTAGTGCTGCTATTGTACTTAACAGAGCCCATGGATAAGAACAATTCTCCCATCACAAATTCTGTCAAAAAAAAAAAAAAAGAATTCTTAAAGAGGAACATTAGGGGAAAGCTACAATGAGACTAAACCCTTAATCTTAGAGCAATCACATAACGGGAGAGTATCCATGGGGAAAAAAAGGACTTACAAACTTGAGGAACCCTGCAGATGGGGCTGGATTCCTTCTTGGTAAGATTCATTAAAGAGTGGAAGAGTATCCAAAGGAAGGGCTGAAAGCTGTGAGACAGAAGGAGTTACAGTACAGGAAATCTGATGGTCTTTGTGGTTTCAAACTTCTTGTATCAGAAAAAAAGGTGTGGGAAGCTGACAGAGCTGGAGAGAAACATTCTAAAGCAAAAATATTAAAGCAAAGGGCAGGGGAGAAACAGGACAATGTTGAAATCGGCAGCAAAATTCACATTGATTTTCATAGGAAGAGAATCTTTAGTCAGTAATATTGCTGTTTTTAACCAGTGCTATGCATATCAGAATAACATGAAAGAATAGACAACAGAAGCGGTGTGTGGGGGCAAGTCATGGAAGCAGGAGTCACCATGAAAGGATCACTCATCTTCTGTGTTCCTCCAATTTCTTCCACATTTGTCCTTCTTGCCTTATTTTACTCATCTGTCAGTAGATGCCTTTAATGACTACTGTGAGCAGAGAAAAATAAACAACCAAATTCTACTGTGGAAGAGAGATGGAGAAAAAGAAAGAGAATAAACCCAGGTGTTGAAGCATAGTTAGAAGAGATCCATGCACATGCACACACAGAGGGAAATAACAGTCCCGAGAGCAAATATAGATCTATACATTTTGAGGTGAGGTGATCATAAACCAGCCTGGCTCTGAATATGCTGTAAAAAGTTTTATATTATTTTTTAAAACATCACTTCCTTATTATTAATGTAACTGTGCTGAAAACATGCATAAGGCTTCATTAGAAGTTCTGTTAAGTTTGGTTTTATTCTGATGATGTAGGTTATAGAAGTCCAATCACTCTTATCCTCTTTTTTTTTTTCCTTCAAACATGAATTTGCGTGAGAGAGAACAACTCAATTCTAAATAGTGTTCTTATCTCTACATAATGTTATTATGCAAACTATAATCAAACTAGATGACAGTCCTCCAGACAAACCTTTAGTATTAAGAGCTTTCAAATCTCCCGGGCAGATTGTTGTTAGTGGGATAGTTAATTAAATGGAAGTTGGATTTTATTACCTTATATAAACAACTAAGGGGACCTGGAATGATGTTGGTCCACTGGGTTTTTTCCTTTCTGTTTGACAAATATTTATTGAACTCATTGTTCCATGAAAACAGAAGGTTTACTTATGGCAACTCAGTTGCTACAGAACATCAGGTAGCTGTTGATCTCTTCTGTCCCATACCCATCACCAGGGTAGATGGGAACTTCGGGATGGAGCAGTATGCTGGGTTTTGCTGGGGTAGAGTTGATTGTCTTCACAGTAGCAGATACAGGGCTGTGTGTTGGATTTGAGCTGAAAACAGCGTTGATAAAATGGGATGTTTTTGTTACTGCTGAGCTGCACAGAGCCAAGGCCTTTTCTGCTCCTCACCCCACACCACCAGTCAGGGGGCTGGGACTTCACAAGGAGTTGGGGGGACACATCTGGAACAGCTGACCCCAACTGTTCACAGGGGTACCCCGTATTATATGGTGTCATGCTCAGCATGAAAATAAGGAAATAAGGAAGGGGGGGATGTTTGGAGTGATGGAATTGGTCTTCCCAGGTGGCCATTGAATGTGATGGAGCCCAGCTTCCCTGGAGATGACTGGACANCATTAGAAGTTCTGTTAAGTTTGGTTTTATTCTGATGATGTAGGTTATAGAAGTCCAATCACTCTTATCCTCTTTTTTTTTTCCTTCAAACATGAATTTGCGTGAGAGAGAACAACTCAATTCTAAATAGTGTTCTTATCTCTACATAATGTTATTATGCAAACTATAATCAAACTAGATGACAGTCCTCCAGACAAACCTTTAGTATTAAGAGCTTTCAAAGCTCCCGGGCAGATTGTTGTTAGTGGGATAGTTAATTAAATGGAAGTTGGATTTTATTACCTTATATAAACAACTAAGGGGACCTGGAATGATGTTGGTCCACTGGGTTTTTTCCTTTCTGTTTGACAAATATTTATTGAACTCATTGTTCCATGAAAACAGAAGGTTTACTTATGGCAACTCAGTTGCTACAGAACATCAGGTAGCTGTTGATCTCTTCTGTCCCATACCCATCACCAGGGTAGATGGGAACTTCGGGATGGAGCAGTATGCTGGGTTTTGCTGGGGTAGAGTTGATTGTCTTCACAGCAGCAGATACAGGGCTGTGTGTTGGATTTGAGCTGAAAACAGCGTTGATAAAACGGGATGTTTTTGTTACTGCCGAGCTGCACAGAGCCAAGGCCTTTTCTGCTCCTCACCCCACACCACCAGTCAGGGGGCTGGGACTTCACAAGGAGTTGGGGGGACACATCTGGAACAGCTGACCCCAACTGTTCACAGGGGTACCCCGTATTATATGGTGTCATGCTCAGCATGAAAATAAGGAAATAAGGAAGGGGGGGATGTTTGGAGTGACGGAATTGGTCTTCCCAGGTGGCCATTGAATGTGATGGAGCCCAGCTTCCCTGGAGATGACTGGACACCTGCCTGCCCACGGGAAGCAGCGAGTGAACTCCTTGTCCTGCTTTGTTTGTGCACGCAGTTTTGCTTTAGTTATTAAACTGTCTTTATCTCAACCCATGAGTTTTCTCACTTTCACTCTTCTGGTTCTCCCCCTACCCCATCAGGTGGAAGTGAGCCAGTGGCTGAATGGGGCTTGGTTGCTGTGGATAAACCATGACATTCAGGAAGCAGGAAATGCTTTTTCCCTTCTTTCATTTCTGGGGAGAGATCCCCACTGGGTGCAGGGTTCAGTATAACTTCTGGTCTGGCATTTTTTCATGGATGGCACATAGAGAATTTCATTGGGAAAAGAACTCTGTAGTTGGTGGGAGAACTCCCAGGTACAGGGGTGGCTCTGAGAGCCCTGCCCTTGCCTTTCAGGGGCGCTCTGGGCTGTTCTGCCCTGTCACACGGAGGGGGACACAAACCCATCCCGGGGTGGAGCTGCGACCCCGCGGTTGCCTGGCGGGTGCTGTCCGTGGTGCTCAAGGGATCGCTGTCCGTGGTTTTGGAGGTGCCGCTGTTCGTGGTGCTGCAGATTCTCGCTGTCCCTGGTGCTGCAGGCGCCGGGAAACCTCTTGGAAGGCGTTCAAACACCCCCTCCACTCACACCCGCTCCCAGCATGGTGCTGCAGAGGGGCACTGTTCCTCCGCGGTGCTCCAGAGCAGTGCCATGGACAGGGCAGCAATTTTGTCCCGCCAATCCTCAGCTGTCGGGTTTTCTTGGCAGCCCTCTGCTGCCCCAGGCTAAACTGCCTGCAGGACCCTGAGGTGGGCAGCGACCCTGACTCCCGGCGCTTTAGGGCTGGCGG